>JAYMFT010142226.1:0-12798 GCA_038088735.1 Panulirus argus
CGATCAAGTAAAATAAAATAATAAAATAAATATATATATATATATATATATATAGCGTTAATGGGATGGCCTTGATTAGGGCCTCAGCTGCCCATGCCATATCAGCTTAAAAAAGGGGGGGGCCAAACAGTTGGGCAGGCAAAATAACAGCTTATGATAACTTTACTTTGGTCCTCCAATAGCATCAGTGAGCCTATGTGAGGTGGATCTTGTACTATCTTCAAGGATTATATTTTCTGTGTATCTGTATAGTAATCACTATCATATTCATCGTCACTCAGCATACTGGGATGAATAAACAGTGGAAAAGCAAGCAAAAATAAGCCATACATTTGCACCTCCACTGAGAGGCACCTCCCCATGCTGTAATCTACAGATGAAAATAAGTGCTTGAGGTGCAATCTACCGAGTAACAACACCTACTATGCTCTCATCTGCTGGGAATGACAGAAAAAGTATCTGGAATCCCACAAGTTTGCATAACAATTTTCAGAATAAAAGTGACCTGAGTTAACTGAGAATAATAATTAATTTATGCAAAAGATAAGCCTAAGCATAGCTGAGGATAATAAGAGATGGGGTTAATATCATCTGCATATCATAAATAATCAAGAAATTTTCATTTCCCTTTCCACTGTTTTAATTTCTCTAAAAAACAAAAATATTACAATTTTATATGCTTTTCAGTTAACATTATGCACTAAAGCAAAGTTTATGTACCTCAAAGTATTCACTATGCACCCTTTACACATTTTCTTTCAAAACTTTATGTATCTTTCAAACTTTACTGTCTTCCTATCATTGCAAGGCAGCATTGGAAACAAATGAACAGCAGTTCCATTTGCACACATCCGGTCTTTCACAGTCACATAAAATGTACCAAAACTAGGACCTATTATCCTCCACCAACCTTTACTGAGTACTCAATGATTTATCCTGACCACTTCATGCATCCCAGTTCAGCCTATTATCAGCACAGCATCTCCCATATACCACACTCCAATTCTTCCTATCAAATCCACATCTCTCATCCTCTTGAATGTTCACATCCTGATACTCCTGAAACATCCTTCCCTACATCCTTCGACAGAAGAGAGGGAGGATGTATCAATATATATATAAATTAATGTTTGTAAACTCACTATGAATGATAATCAACCCTTTTGATGAGCAATACCATTTTGGCCACTTCTACTGCACCTTCATATCATAAATTTTCTCTTCTTATGAATTAAGACTGAACCATTTCTTGTTTAGGAAATACACATTACCAACTAGACTGGCCAAATCTATGTACAAAAATTACATTTCATAATCTTTTATTAATAAGATCAGGTTCACAAAAACTATTAAAACCATTTTCTTTCTTATGAATTATGAGCTAAGTACTTGTAGCTCTGGAAAACAAAGTATTTCCTGGATTGGCCAGTCCTGGGGTAAGGGCAGCATGGATGCAATTGGGGCATGATGGTGGACGTTACGTACAGGTGCCAATGGGTGCCAAGTACACAACGAATCCCAACTCACAACCTTTAACCCTTATCTCTAATCCAGTTAAATGCTACAATTTTCCATAACTTTATTTAAGTGTTAAATTCACACATTACATATCCCAATATTCCTTCCATATGCCACATAAATCTACATCTTTTTGTACAAGGATGCACACATGCTGCTTACATCCAAGACCATACGCATCTTTCATGAACATGGATTTTGCAGAACTGAGGTCATGAACCCTTAATCCATACAGACAAAGGGCAAGGACACCTTGTTCCTAGGGTGGAGTATTACATACTATCGTATTACATACTATCATAAATAATATAACATTTCAGAGATTAAATAAATTCATAATATCTTACCAAGACATGTGTCTAAAGGAGGTTCTGAGGGTGAAGCAGTGATAGTCGTCTCTACTGTTGCTTCAGATATGCTGGATTCCTTATCTCGTGGTGTGATGGCATTACTGATGACTTTCCCTCCATTTCCCACAAGGCCACTGAGCATTTCTACCTGTCGCTGAGATGCCATCAAATTGGACATTGGGTTCATTGTAGGACTAACACCATTTACTCCTAAGCTCGCTGCAACAAAAAATCAAATTTTAAAGAAAATCAAAACAAATTCTATAATGCAATAACATGTTAATGAAACAAAATTTTTAAAAATTTTCAACCTGAAGGATGTCAATTTAATCATGATAAGTTCTGCACGATGAAAATAACCTGTGAAAGAATTTCAAAGAAAAGTTCCGTAAAAACCAGCTACTATCTACAGCTGTGAGAACTTATCAAATATAACTGGTTCTCAATTATTTTTCATATAACTATTTCATCAATAAGTGAAGCTAAAAAAATATATATCTTTTTTTGTCAGATGACTGAAACATTCAGCTTAGCTGAAGTAACTTCTGTTAGGTAAAAAATTTCTCCCAACATTAACTGGGTGTCCACCTAACTGGTTCTGCTTAGATACTTTTCCTTTATGAGATGAAATGAAAATGCTGAAAACCTTGGGTGTAACAGCAGCATGTGTAATCCCCCTCTCTCTTTGCTGTGCTACTTAACAAATTCTGTGGCTGAAGCACAAACTGATACTAGGGTTTTGAGTTTAAGTGCTTCAAATCAGACACATGATCAATACACAAAGCACATATAATCAAAGACTAAACAGATCTGAAGCACATCCCTTCTTACTATTATGGTAATTCCAGTCCCTGTGATCAAGAGATGGAACATATCAACAGAGCATAAAGGATAGTTTCTTTATAGGTATCTGTCATCATGAATTCCTTTGACAATTCCATGGGGTGGATCATGCACATGAAGTTTCTTTATCCCTTAAATGCCAACTGACTAACAATAGTTCCTCATGATCTAGACAAAAGTACAATGTCTTTAATCTTCTGTTTTCCACTCTAAAATAAAAGCAATACATACAGAAGTTATGAGGATATAAAAAAAAAAGTTAGTGAGCATAACTTAAAAAGGCCATGGTACAGTGCTGAAGTCAATGTGTAGAGCACCCAATGAGGAGTGAAGGAGGATGAGAGGATGGGGTGAGCCTCTGATAACAATTCATGAATGACTCAAATTTCTAGTTATAAAGAAAATCATGCAAATGTGAAGGATGTGTAGAAACAAGTAAGCTAACATACTGTAATTTATATGACCATAAAATAATTCTAAAGACAATCAGTAATTCTCTGGGCAGAGGCAATGGGGAATTAAGGGTGCGGTGAGGTACGCCAAGGATTTGACCTCTTGACCCACATTCATTAAAATACACTTATCATTATTCATAGCTACATTTACACATTTTACTTATCACTATTCATAGCTACATTTACATATTTTTCTTTTCATACATATTCACCCTTTCTCGCATTTGCGAGGTAGCATTAGAAACAGAGGACTGAACCTTAGAGGGAAAATACTCACTTCGTCCCTTTCTCTGTTCCTTCTCTAGGTAAAGTAAAAACTGGAGGGGAGGATTTCCAGCCCCCCACTCCCTCCCCTTTTAGTCGCCTTTTACGACACACAGGGAATACGTGGGAAGTATTCTTTATACCCCTATCCCCATATCTACATATATAATTACAAATACTTACTTTTATTTGTATATATATAATCACCGTCTTTAAAGAATGTATGTGAGAAATACTTAGAGAAACAGATGGATTTGTAAGTGGCATTTATGGATCTGGAGAAAGCATATGAGAAGGGTAATAAATATGACTTGTGGAAGGTCTTAAGAATATGTAGTATGCAAGGAACGTTGCTAGAAGCAGTGAGAAGTTTATATCAAGGGTGCAAGGAACGTGTATGAGTAGGAAGAGAGGAGTGTAAACAGTTCCAAGTAAATGTTGGTCTGCATCAGGAGTGTGTGATGTCATCATGGTTGTTCAATTTGTTTAAGGTTGGGGTGGTGAGGGAGGTAAATGTGAGAGCCTTGGAAAGAGGGGCGAATATGCAGTCTGTGGGGTAAGAGAAGGCCTGGGAAGTGAGTCAGTTGTTGTCTGCTGATGATACAGCACTAGCAGCAGATTCAAATGAGAAACAGCAAAAGTTGGTGAACGAGTTTGGAAGAGCACAAATAGGTAATTACAAACAGATATGGTCTCTTGCCTAATTAAGTTTGTATATGATGCAAATGTCAGGAGGAAAGTGAAAAGTGCAAAGGATTGCATCAACTCACAAACAGACCTTAATAGACTTCAAAGTTGGTCTATAATTGGTTCCTAAAGTTGAACCCAAATAAACGTAATGTAATAAGGATAGGCCACAGCAAAAGGCCTAGGTATGATTAGCATGTATCAGGAAATAAGCTTTATCTACTGTCTCTAAACAAAATATGTTGAATATCAGGGATCGGATCATCAGTATATATCATGCATAAAAAGTTTTACTAGAAAAGTCATAAGTTCATACATTTATATCTGTCCCATAGTAAGGGTAACTCAGCAAGCCGTCCCTCGACACACATGGCAGAAAGTCGCGCTTCAGCATCGTGGTCCCAGCAATCTTCTATAGTCTCCTTAAGTAAGCGTATTGCAGGGTTGGTGTCCTTCCACACTGAAGGAAATAATGGTCGAGCCTTGTTGCGGGCCACCAAAACTTGCATCTGCTCGAAGGATGGATGAAGACCTGCCAACACAAGATTTAATTATGAGTAAATTACGAGATAATTTTCATCAATTTACTTCAACTTGGCCTTTTAAAAAATCTAATGCAATATATCATATACTCTTCCCCAAAAGGGCATTTTTGATGTATGAGATTTACAGTAAACCCCCTAAAACAGAAAAGAAAAATAAGATTTTCAGGAAACCATGATAGCACAAGTAGGAAGCAAGATAGGTGCAAGTTTGTAAAGAAGTTCTATGATTATATGCCTGTAAACAGAAGATGAGAGACCACAGAAGAGTCAGACATTTACCTTTTGTGACATGTTGATGGCAAAAGGTATAAATGGAAAAGATTTGGGATATTTCAAAAAGAGATGCTTGAAGAGTCACTGGTGATCAAGGGAAGTAGAGGCATTTTGTCTTCAAGTATTAAAATGTGAATGGAGACCAAAATGTGAATGGAGACCAATCTCCCAGAAAGAAAGGTAAACAATAATGAAGTGCTGTAACAACGTGAAAGGCTTCTTTCATTTTGGCACAATGGATATAAACTGAGGAAATGTGTGAGTAGGCTTAAGAATGTATGCATTTGACCAGTGCATAGTAAATCACAACAGAGTTAGAGATAATAAACAGATTTTACCAATCTGGTTACAGCACCAGAAAACAGCATACATTTAACATGCAATTATTTCTGGTACAACTGAATATAGCATGTAAATTCATACAGAATTGTTTATGAGAATGAAAAGCATACAATTTTTGTCAAACATTATCAGACTGTCCTACTTTGCTAATGGATCCACTGTATCCTGTTATGTGGATTGGATAATAAATGTGGAAAAATTTATGAAAATTTTAAGGCAATTTTACCAAAGATGAAGAAAGTTAAGTATAACTATTACATACTCACCAATTTCAGCCTGAAAAGGCAACATGTATGGAGGAGTTTGGAGGCCTTGATAAAGGTCATGGCAACGTGCTGCACACTCCCACAGCACCAGACCCAAAGCATAAATGTCTATCTGCTTTAGGGCCGCCTCACAATCTCGAAGGTTTACTGCTCCCTCAAGAACCTCAGGGGCCATGTACCTCAATGTGCCAACCTAAATATAAATTTAGATTTATCACAAAACCAAGTACAAGTCAGTTGATGTTGTTCTGCAGATCAAAATTGTCTGAAAGCTTAAGAGAGAGTTATCTAAAAAGGGAGAGCAAGTGAAGAGTGACTCCTTAAAAAAGAAGAAGAAAAAAAAAAATATGGCTAGCTTCTTCACTTGCCCTACCCCCTTCAAGTAATTCTCTCACAGGCAATCATTTTACCTTTAGTGAAGGAGGAGAATATAAACAAAGCTTTGGGCTGAAAAGGTTGAAAACTATAAAAATCATCGTTATGCATTACTACCTGAGTTTACTCATTCATGATTCAAGTGGTTTCAATGACTGAAAAGTCATAACTGACAACTAATAGAGTATGTAACTGACTTTGGCATGCACCTATTTGAAAATCAAGGTGAGGCCAATAGTAGCTGTACTGGTACTTCAACACTAGATTAACTAATCTTAATCAACTCTCCTCCTAACTCAAAAATTCCTGTAGCGTTTCACCTGCAGAAAAGCACGGTCATTTCATTTTGGTAATCTGACCTCAGTTTATTGAATGTCCAACTCACAATAACAAAGGTAATTTAGGTCTTTTTGATGAAATAATGAGTCTGTTTATGTAATCATTCACTTTGAACCAATTCATACTAATTGAACTCACATCTGTTAGTGATGATGTCTCAGCATGCTGCTCCTCTCCATTAATAAAATACTTGGATCCTTGTGTGTGAATAGCAAAGCCCAAGTCCGAGACAACACAGGATAGATTCTCAGTGAGCAACAAATTACGGGTATTGAAGTCTCTATGATTAACGCAAGGTTTGAGGATATCTGAAAGATAGCAAACATTATAAAACTAAATAATAAAAATATTGCATACAAAGATGTATATACATGTAAAAAATCTTGTCCACAAAAAAACCTACACCACTTATCATACATTTTTTTGTAAACCAAATTTCTTACACTTTTTAGTCATCTAAAACTGTACAAACGTCAACATGATTCAATACTCTCTTTACCATTGATTCTTTCTCATACTTGATCACCGTTTACCGCATTAGCAAGGTAGCGCCTGGAACAGTCCTAGAAAAGCCACATCTACTCATATCCAATCTCTAACTGCCATCAAAACCATAGCTCCCTATCTACAAACCGTCCCCACAGAACTTTCTATAGTTTACACCACTACACTCCACATAAACTAGTTCAGTCCACTGACAGCATGTCAACCATACTATTCCACGTCATTCGAATGCACTCCATCCCGTGTACACCTTTCATACTCCTGCATATTTAGGCCCTGATAGCTCAAAATCTTTTTCACTCCAGCCTTCCATCTCCAATTTGGTTTCCCTATTCTCTTTGTTCCCTCCCTCTTCAGCTCTCTCAACCACATTCTTTCAGCTCTCTCAACCACACTCTTTTCATTACTTGAATTTCCCTCAATCCACCCTCCTACCACGACATCCAACAAAATATACATATCACATTTTCCTGGTCATTTAAAGGAATGAATGGTAACTAACGCTTTAGTTCATGTTACATGCCATGACAAGCTTAAGGCGTGTAATTCTGTCAGCCCAAGTCCTGAATGAGGAATTTTATAACCCATGTAGCTTTATTCTTATAAGCTTTAAAGCAATAAGAGATAAAGACTTTAGTAGGAATCTCACTTTAAAGAGAATCTATTTAAGCTAAACCGTTATCATTATGAACAGGATAAAACATGAAATAAGCCTTCTAAATTCAGTAATAAACCTAATTAGGAAGTAAATAAAAATTACAAATAAGTAACTAAACATCTAGTACATACACTTTCAGAAATGTTATGAGGAAGTATTGCAAAAGTAAAGACACCTAATGCACAAAAATGATGGTACACTATATCAATAATCAGACACATAATTACTGTAATTAGTGTTAGAAGAACAGTAAACTGAGATATAAATGGCTAATGTCCCATTTATGATATGATACAAAAGCCAAGTACAGCACCTGCTCTTTATACACATTACACTCATGCTTACCTCCTTTGCGGATGTCTGAGTGTAGATGTGCAAGACCTCTTGTGGCACTCAAAACAATATGACAAAAGATGGGCCAGCTAAGAGTATTTCCTGATAGAAAGTTGCTAAGACGACCATTTGGGCAATAAGAAAGCACCAGTCCGTAACATGTCTTACCATCAGGGCCAATACACTCACCCCCACCTGCATATCATAAAAAAGGAAGAAAATGCATCATAAACAAAACATCTTATATTTCAAAAGGAAGGAAACAAAATTCTGTTTCATACTTGTTCACTTATTCCCATGTTAGCAAAGCAGCACCAGAAATAGATGAAGAGCAGCCCCATTTGCTCACCTCCCCATCATATGCTATCACATGGCTACAGAGCCACAGTCCAAAAAAATTATAAGATTATTTTCAAATTATACACAGAGGAATGGAACAGTATGATGGGGTGCAAATGTAAGAAACCATGTTTAATGAGAAAGAGAAGAGCTTGGAGAGAGAAGCTAAATCTTGAGAAAAATAATGAATAAAATGCAAAGAATGAAATGAAAAGGTCTTGAATACATGAATATAAAAAACTCTCTATGAAAAATAAAAGTGAATGAGAACCTTTAAAAGTGGAAGACTTCAGAATGTAGGAAGATCAGCTGTTTTTGAAGGAAATAAATTGGAGCAAAAAGAAAGCCTCTCTGAAAAATCAGCATGTCAAATAAGGAAGTAGGACAGTGAGAAAGGATTAAGTTTATATAACTTTCACCAAGCGTAATGATGTTCTAGTAGAGATGACAACACAAGAAATGTCAGTATCAGCTCAATGGCCTTTGAGGGTGAGAAAAAGAAGGCAGGTACTGATGAGATGGAATGGGTTAGGGAAAAGAAAAAGATGACACGAAATGGGAGGTAAATGATCAGCTACTTGATTAAGAAGTGATTAAGTGCAGATGGAACAGAGTGCAGGTGAAAGAACAACTGTGAAAGGATATGGAAAGTGAACACAGCAACACTGAAAAGTGGCCACATACCAGATGACTGGATGACGAAAAGTCTACACCAGAAATAACTGTAAACAATCCTGGAGTTAATTTTGGAAACTGATAGTGTGACAAACATCATTGCACTTAAAAGATTGAAAAACTAGTTCCAAAGTATAATACCGAAGTACTCTCTGGAGACACATTGGTGGCCCTACTAAGATGTGCTGCTGTGGAAGGGTAAGTTCTTAACCTAGTTTCCATTAGTTATATCTTAATTCTGATGATTTTTTTTCCCTAATAAAGGTCAGGTGTCTCTGTATCCATAGCTGACAGTTTACTTCACAACCATGTTTTTAACATGCAGCAAGTCCCCACGGCAAAATCATGTTATGGCTACAAATAAAATCATCATTAAAAGCCCAACTGATATGTTAGTTCAGACATGCCAAATGGATGAGGGTCATATGAAATAATGGCTGAACTCGCTCCATGGTAGTTACATTTAAAACCTCTGAACTAACACTGTACTTCTCCCATAACACTAAATTTGTGGTATATCAATCCCATTTTAATTTCTACCTGCAGTTCCTTACCAATAATGACAAATATCTACACTGTACTGAGGTGAGAGAAAGGGAGCAAAAAGACAACCATATGATATACTGATATTATACTTGTTTTCTAAGTACTCTCCATATCAGAAAAAAAAAGAAATTTTAGAAATTACATTTAGGCAAACTTAATTAAGGAACGTGGCAGATAGTTCAAAAAAAAATATCGCCAATAAAGGATAAATCAAATACAATGTATGAGAAGAAAATATAGATATCATTAGGTAATAAAATCATCAAAATTATTTTGGCAAAAAGTTCATCACATCATTACAGTGTAGAGGACTCTTCTACAATTGGTAAACTTTATATAACAAAAGATTGCCATGCTAAAAAGAAAAAAGGCAGCCTAATTTCTTGAAGAAACTCTTAAGGTTAATAACATAAGTGACTAATATTGGTTAAACTTTCTTTCAAACTTTGGAAATGTCAAAAACCTTATAAGGAAATATAAAACTCACCTAGGTATGATAGAAGGTTGGAATGTTCCATTAGGGGAAGAGAATAAATATATTTCTCATTTTGATATGATGATTTGTAGTGATGAGGATACATCTTTACTGCTACCTCCTCACCCTGTACTACAGCTCTGTACGCTGTGCCAAATCGACCTTGGCCTAAAAGTAACATGAGAGTGTTATGATCTGCTCTGATGAAGTATCTATTAGATGCTTACAATAGAAGAAATATGCTCAAGAATATGCTAATAAAACTAGTTCACTTATAAATGTTAACAACTTACCTATGATTTCCATGAACTTAAGAGAGTCCATATCAATACAGGGAGAGGTTGGTGGATCCTCAACTGGCATTGGATGAGGAGGAGGTTTGGTTCTCCTCCAGCGCAGAGCAGTCCCTGTGATACATGCCACCAGAAAAACAAATCCCACTGCCAATACCACCCACAGCACCAACATGAAATCATTCTTATCCTCAGGGTCAGTCTCACCTGTAATAAAGAGTTCTGTAAAAATGCTGATACACAGGGAATATAAAATATGAAGGAATCAAAGTACTAAATCTCACTTTACTATATTTGTAATGCATCTGTACTATATATCTCCTTGACTTTATAATGTTTCTTTAAATCTGCTAGATTCTATATGCAAATTATTTGTATCTAAAACAGCTGGCACTGGTCAAAACACTTATTGCACAGGGTGACAACTTTCCAAACTACAAAGGATTAAAAAGTCAAGTGCTTTCATAGGATATGAATAATATGATACATTTAACAAATAATATCAAGCAAACTTTTATCCACCTGTGAAAACTATACTAAGATATCATTTGAGTAACTGAAAGAATCCTTTTCCAGCAGTCCTAAGCAAGGATTGTTACACGAACTGGTTTCACTGCGCCCAAATACAATTTGCTGAGAACAAAATTACTAATGTAGAGTGTCTGCAAAAAAAAGCTGAGATTTATTATAGGTACAAGCATTTGACACTCTCAAGGTGAAATCATCATTAATCTGGTTGCTGAGACTAGCATTTCTTACAGTGTGAGCAACAGCAACCCATCTAAGTGTGCCGAAGGCCATCTTGTGGGATGGATGTTCTTTTCCTTCCTCTTCCTGGTTCCCACTTCATTTTGGTAATTTTGCTTCTGGAGCAGTAGTTTTTCCACCTGTACTTTAACATCATTGGCTCTTACCTTTCTAAGGAGAAGAAAGCCTGTGAGTACAGGTGGGTACGTGTGAGATTTCTAAGTGCACTGGGTGCTCAGAATGCACGATCAAATTGCTGCCCCTAGCAACACTTCATCATTGCCTTGACTTATTCAAAGATCAAGACCCAAGACCATATGGACTCAGAACAAAGACCTATAATACTTTAGAAATCTTGTAATTCCATGCCCTGTCATCTCCAAGTGGTAATTATGGCCAAAAAAGAGATCACAAAGTATTAAAATGTAAGTATGACAATGCCTCTGAAAATGTATGGAGAAGAGGAACAAGGTTTTCTACAGACACTGTATATAC
This sequence comes from Panulirus argus, assembly GCA_038088735.1. Lineage (NCBI taxonomy): Eukaryota > Metazoa > Arthropoda > Malacostraca > Decapoda > Palinuridae > Panulirus > Panulirus argus. The sequence goes on from JAYMFT010142226.1 coordinate 11,323, forward strand.
GTAAGACTTAAAGCAAATGGTTCAGTATAAGTAATCACTGACACATCACATTGGTCAAAAAGGACAGTGTGAAAGACACGTGAAAAACCATCTTTTTCTACATAAGAGACCAGTGAGTGAGCTTTCCTATTTCCTTCCTTTTCACTCACTTTAATTTCCTAAAGTTTAGCGTGATATTTCATGGCAATGAACGAATATATCTGCATGGTTAATCTACATCTTTGGACTCATGACTGGTTATAAGAGGGACAGTAGCAAATAGTGGGTCACACGAGGTGATCCTGCCGTGAGGAGCATGTGGTGGACAAAAGAAAAAAATGAATGGGGTGCCCTCATTTCCCTTGTTCAATGGCTTTTCTTCTACAAACAGAGTTTTTCATAAGTTATAAACCTGTTATTTTCCCTCCTTATCATGCTAAATGAGGTCATCCCCTTTCCTTAAAAGATCTGATACTGAGATAATCTGAGCAAAAATCTACACAGAAAATGGTAAATATAACAGCATTTACATCTATATTCTGAACTAATAATACTGCTTATATCATAAACAACAAATCTCTTAAACAAAATAAACAAAAAAAAAAGCAAACCTCAAAAATATCCAGATTAAACTGGTGCAAATGCTAACCTGGGATTGGAGTGCCTTTTGTAGACTGGCTGGATGTAGGCATATGGACTTCATCATTGCACATGTGCCCAGTACAGCAGCAGAAGTAGCTGTTGTTCATTTGTGGGTAGGGAGCTATGCATGATGAACGGTAGCAGTTCTCATCTCTTGTTCCCCAACATCCTGCAAAAAATATGTCTTTTAATATTTGACCTTGATAAGTTTGAGATGCAATTTGAAATTCGCAATGCAACTGGAGAGATTGTTAATCTCCTTTGTTTGTTACAAAATTTTCTCAATTGTCTCTCTGCACATTCTGATATGATACTCATTGAAGTTTAACCCCTTTCACTGCAATCATCAGAGAAATCCAAATACACATTTATACCCCACAACTGTGAGTTTCACCCCACAACTGTGAGTTTCAATCTACCCGATGGTTAACAAAAAATCTTTCCCTCTAACTTGTCTTCAGGAAACATTCCTGCAACACTGAAACAAGTGCCATTCATGTGTCTATGCTGCTAGACATGTGTTTTGCCAGATTTCACTTGGACAAGCTGTACAAATGCATGTTTCCAAGAGGGAAAAGTTTTGGTTTTTAAAAGTGGTAGAACATATACCTCCACAGTCTAGTGGTTAATATTGCTGGCTGTTACACATTCATAGGCCGCCTGAGTTTCTGTACATACTGTAGGTTCAAATGCTGGTTGAGGCAGTCAGTCAACAATCAGCATAGCTGTTCATCCTACCCGAGGGGTTCGTCAATAAACTGGGTACCTGGTTTAGGGCTAGGATATATATATATATATACATATATATATATATATATATATATATATATATATATATATATATATATATATATA
>JAYMFT010142237.1:0-12798 GCA_038088735.1 Panulirus argus
ATATATATATATATATATATATGTATATATATATATATATATATATATATATATATGGATTGATATAAAGATTGTTAAACATATAAATATATAGATGGTGAAAGAGATTATTAGATAGGTAGACAGAATGACAAATAGATATTAAGATAGATGATTAGATAGATTTATTTCGATATATTAGTTTTACGAACCTTACCGATGATCATGTCTTGGTATTATTGTGTTCAGTCAGTGTGAAACACAGGGATTACATTTCTGAAAAGATTGTTAGGACCCAAGTTCAAGTAAATTATACATTAATTTTACGACTTTTTGTATGTTTTTCAGCTTATGCGACTGGTTTTGAGTGATAGATAGGAATTATCTTTAGGCACTCCATGATTTGCATGGGCTTTGTAGATAAAGTATTCTTTCCTTATCTTATTCAGTATTCCGATGTGTATAAACCATACATAATCTATAGTATTTTGTCTCCCCATTTAGTAAGTTATTTATGGATGAATAGATTTTGTTTTGTTCTCACGTTAACAGATGAACGAATGCAAGAGTTGTGGTGATGGAATGTGTATGACACTCAAAACTCACTCACAACATTCATAATGCTAATTCATAAGATGTATTAGGGATTAATGATATCCAGCATCGTTTTCTTCACTATAATGCAAACGGTGCTGCCATTTCAACCTTTCATAATAGAGTCATTGGTACACTTGCAATCCTATGAGGGAAAATGAAACAGTGCGATACTTTTCTCTTTATTGTAAACATCAATGTATCAAATCGAGTATATACTTTAATTGTACAACAATGAAAGATTGATAAGTAAGAAGGGACTTTTTTTAGAGACTTTGACTAACTATAGTCAGCTCGCTCTAACTGGGCCTGAGAATCCTGTTCGTAAGCCGGAAATCTACACCAAATCATTTTTTCAAAGTCTCTATAATCAACTCCGTCAACTAGGTCAGCGTTCGTAAAATTAGGCGTAGTGATTGTGGTGGAAGGATAGAGAGAGTGTAACAATTCGTATAAGAAGCAAATACGACACAGAGGACAACTCGGCTTTAAATTGGTACAAGGGGGACTGAGATTAGGATGGGTGGAGGGGGGAGGGGGGTGGTGTAATTGGAATCTATAATAACAATAAGCCAATCGCAACGCTGCTACGTGAGTACGTAACGGGATCCAGACCGGTTAGAGCAAGCCCACTACGAGGGCTCTACTACACATGTTCATACCTACATGGAATATATGTATTTATATATATATAATTTTTTTTTTTTACATATAGGTTTGATTGACACGTTGAGCCGTTTGCTTAAACTAATATCAGTGAGACGCAGCACAAGGACTCAACAACACTTCCCTCTTTCACAAAAGCAAAATGGTCTCTCCCAAAACAATATATACTACAGTGCTAATTATTATTATTATTAGTATTATTCCTCTTGTTAGCCGCCACACCCAACCCATAAGTACTCAATTCAATCGGTGAAATTATTAAGAGCGATCGACGCGAGTCTTCTCCTCGTCTGAACGGTGCATCCTTCAAAAAAAGCCTTCATAAGACTGGTGGAGGTTTACCCTGTTAAAGTCTTGCGGGTGAGGTCCTTGGACAAAGTCTTTGATGATAAGGTCCTTTTTGTAACCCTATAGCGACTCCTGGTGAGGTCGCAATACCAAGACCAACACACACACACACACACACTAGAATGGAATGTAGTCGTGATGGACATCCTGTGTGTGGAAGCTGTAAAGCCACATAATCTTGAGGAACTTCGAGTGTGGTCACGAATCGCGTGTGAGTTTTAGATCCGAGAAGAGAGAGAAAGGAAGAAAAATCTGGCAAAACTTATCTCTCTGGCGAAAAAAAAATCCTCCTTGGACACTATAATTGAAGTGAAGGAACGTCAGTTGGGAAGAAAAGAACAAGGAACTGTCATATATATATATACATACAAGCTGGTTATGCGGATCTACAGGAAGGAATCAGACCGAAAAAAGTTTTTCATTTGTTAAAAGTCCAAGATCTTGGAAGACATAGGACTTAACAATATGAAGGAAATAATGCATTGCACAATAAAGATGGATAGCTAGACAGCTATAAAGTCTATGAGAAAACTCTCAGATACAGAATGAATGAATAGCCAATTATGACGACGACCTTGATTTTCACCGAGGTAGAGCCGATGCACTACTGTGTGTCCATCACGAGTGTGTAATAATCAAGTGTCCATCACGAGTGTGTAATAATCAAAGGGACGGTGAGCGGAGGGAGGCAGCAGGCATTGCCAGGCCAAGGGTACAACACCTAGCATTGTGAGGTGTAGGACTACCACGGCACGAGCCTAATGCTGAGGGGTTCATATCTTTCTTCAGGACGAGAATCAATTTCTACTAACTGGAGGATAATCCACTTGCCCCACATTTCACCAATATATATATATATATGTAATCCGCAGCTCGTACAGCAATCACCTGGTTTGAAATATTACAGTATGTAAGTACAAAATATCACTACCACAAATTCGGTCTCTAAAATACTTAGTTTAAAGTCACTGATCACGAGGGGGGAAATGTTCGAGTCTCTTGCTGGACTCGGACCCATAGTTATCAATATATCGCGGCCGCACTTCGTAGTAAAGTTGGATGGAATATCTTCATAACACCCAACCACTCAAGTTCATTCTTTAGCCACCACTCCACAAAGCACTCCCGGTTTCCTGTCGCGCGCACACAAAATATTTACAACAAACCTCTCCCATTAACACGGTGCAGGAAGGAACGCAAGAGGGGGTGAGTGAGTGAGCCACGACCAAGCCAGCCTGATGAGGGCTGACGAGGCCTAGTTTTTCCCTCCCTCAATGCGTCCCACACCACACACACACACACACTCCTGCCTCAGAGAGGCACGGGGACAGCAGAAGTGCAGCGGTGACGCGAGTCTCTTGACGTTAGTTAAGTTAGTTGCTCAGTCTCCTTGTAGATGATGATGAGGACACTACATATGAACCAAGAAAAAGGGGAGCAAAAATTAGCGTTGTATTGCTTAACAAATTCCCACTCTGCTGATTCTCAAGGGCACTTGAGATCGGTTCCCTTGTCCAAGAAGAACACCTGAGCTTTCCACCTGTTTTGGGCTTTGCCTGCCTTACCTGGAACATATAATACCTCCGTATAATGTTATTCTAATGCCTGTCAACTAAATAGCATTTTACCTCTTCAAGCGTACTGAAACATAACACGACGCTTCATAATAATGGAAAAAAAGGATTAATTATTCTGACGAGCCTTGGTAAAGACCAGGAATATTTCTACAAATCATCAGTGTATGTAGGATCTTTTCTTGTGAAGTTGTGCTCTGCACAGCTGATGCGATTGTTATCAGCAAGGAAATATATATCGAGGGAAAAGCTTGATATTTACTGTGACATATATACGGCATGACTTCTTATCATAAGGCGTATATGACAGATTTTATTGTGTTGCATTAGGAAAACAACAGAAACTTCTCAAGTCTGTATCTTGCCTTGGAACTATTGTCAAGTAGATAAGGCCAAGCTGAAAAAAATTCTCCAAAACTTTGTAATCAAATTGCAATGCACAGAATATATACAAATGTCTTCGTGTACTCATTAAACTCGTCCCTGGAGAAGTGCTATTCCCTTCTACAACTGCTGCTTTGTGTGTGTGTGTGTGTGTGGCTTCACCACCCCACACCTGCTCCTATGTACCAGTCCCACTTTGCCATGAGCCAGTCATACTCTACACCGGCACACACACCGTGAGTCAGTCATACCGTAAAACTTTAAGAGTCAGTCGTCCCTCGCAGCAACCACTAGAGTACTCTTCATCTTTTACTTCTGTGCAGTAACCTTTTTTTAAAATCTCGAGAGTTCATTAGACAGAGACTCAGCGTTCGGTTATGCATACGGAGGTGCAGTTCTGCCCTGACGCTCACACTTAAAGGGCAAGGAAATGAAGCAACAATGTTTAAGTTTATATACAAATGTACAAGTTCTACCCAGTATCTATTTACCTCAAGAGACGATCAATCCTGGTTGTTCTTTTTTTTTTTTAGTGTGTAACGAAAGCGCATTAGGTTCTATGTTTCTTAGATAACGTCTTACGAGCGATATATTTCTTGTTGTGTGTGTGTGTCTTAAACGATAGAGTGCAACACTCCATTACTCTCTTAAACAACGACAATAGACAGTCTATAATGGTTCTCCTGGTACTAAATGGATCAATGGCTCTCGCACGCATCCGTCCACTTCAACCTCTCAGTAGAGATGGGGGTAAATGATCTAATCACCTCAACAGCCAATCATACGTCTCGTATACGATCGAGTAGTAATCACGTTTCGAACTAGTGCCCAGAGTGTGCAGTATATATATATATATATATATATATATATATATATATATATATATATATATATATATCCCACCCCCTCTCTGTGAGACGTCGGAGGAGGGGATTGAGAAAGGGGACCTGGACAGCACAAGGGAGCAAAATATCTTAGGAATTTCTCAGTTGTACGTCTTGTTTTTTCTTGCCAGGCTCTTCCAAGCGCGAACTCCATACTGTAGGTGGTCTTGCAAGCGTTATCTTCCGAGTTGTAGGTGACATCCAGTAACTACGTACAAAACACATGATTCTTATATTCATATATGAAAGTGTACTGAGGCGACTTACATAAACTGTTCTTTACACTAGCTACAGTGCAGAGTATTCTTAGTGAACTAGCCACGGGAGGGCATATATTATGGGCTCAATAAACTAGCCACATGGCACTGTATCCCTAAACAATAAAATAGCCATTGGGAACAGCATGGCTAAATAAATCAGCCAAAAAGTATAAACGGCTCTATAATATAACCACAGGGAACACTTGTCTTAGTTCTGGTCGAGTAGGAAAGATGCTGCCTTGCGAGATCAAAGGATGGACAAAAAAGTCTCTTTTGTCACCAGCTGGTGTACTGCAGCTAGTCTTCTCTCTTTTTTTTTCTCTTTTTGAAACACAACAGACAGTCATATCTAAATGTCTTTGGGCAAACATACGGCAAGAGCATTACAGACATATGAATACAGTAACGCATAACCATCAACAAGGTAGATTTACAGATGAAAGTATGACATGAGCACAGAAAGACCTGTGTAGAACAGGGATGAAAGTGGCACAGTTGCTCGTTCTTCGAAGCTGTGTGATAAAGAAAACAGAGAGAGTAATGAGGACTGATAACCACAGAAATGATTGATTTAACAGAGAATGTACAGATCATAAGGCAGAAGGAAATCATTTGAATATGGAGCAGCTGAAAATCATAATTGATAAATCCTGTAATCAACTGTATTGGTAAAAATGATAATAGATAAGTTCATCCGACCCTCGTGGTCTTCAGAGGAGTAGATGGGATGGTTGATGGTCTCTTATTTCCTCCTTTCGAGGAGTGTGGGGAACACATGCCACTTACCACACGACAGACGCTCCTGCACAGCACACGCTGTGGTGTGGGCATGGTACACTCTTTTCTCAACCTCTGTACACTTGTGTAAAAAATAAAGTAGCAATCCCAAAGTAACTCCTGCTTGAACTCAGATGGATGAAATAGCCAGCGAAAGTTTTATTTAGCATAATGGCAATTGATCATCTGTAAGTACATGTAATAATTATAAGATGTATCTGGGATTACAATTCTCGCCACAGGAAGGTAATGGTGTCAGACCGAGGCCGTCGTCGCCCTCCTCCTGCCTTGTCGCCTGAGAGTGTGTGTATAGGACCGGGAGAGAGGACTACCACCTCCCCAAGGCACCAACTGTGGTGCCGGGGGAGAGAGACTCTCACCCACACATGGACTTATACCACAAAAATATACAATCTTTTTTACTGGAGGAAAGAATTGTACGCAAATTCAGCAAGTCGTGATATATATATATATATATATATATTCAACTAGTTATCCGTTTATTCACCTATTCATTTATCTCTATTCATAACTTTTCTATATAAGATATACCTCAGAATGTCTGCAGCACAGAAAAATAAGAATGGATTTTCATGATTTAAGAGCAACACGCATGGATTTAATCTGCACTATTCAACACTGCTGAATTTGCGTTTACACAAAATCATACAACATATCATTTTTCACAGCATCATATGACAACATAACTATTATTATAGCTTGTACGTGAATGATGATATGAGTCGTCCAATTGTTGTTATTCGCAAATGTTTGACTGAGCAAGTAAAAACTACCCCCTTTGTGACAGACCGGGAGAGAGAGAGAGAGAGAGAGAGAGAGAGTTAGTTACCCCTCGAGATTGATTATTTACCCTCCACCTCGATCACAGAAAACAGGATACATTGGTTGAGGAAACTGACAGTAGATTCACTAAGAAATATCCAAAATGTACATATGAAACAGGAAAGAGAGAGAGAGAAAGAGAAAGAGAGAGAGAGAGAGAGAGAGAGAGAGAGAGAGAGAGAGAGAGAGGAGGTAACCTCCAGTAACTACCTGTGATTTGAATCTCTCTAGATCAGTGTTACACTGTAACATACACAATCTAACTATGTAGCTTTGGGTTTGAAGCACTAGATATCAATGCGGTTCCTCGTCGGTACGCGTCAGTCAGTCTTTGGGAGAGGAGGAAGGGGTATGGGGGTTTGCTGTGTCTCTCTTTTCTTCCCCCAACACACACACACACACACGACTTGAGTTCATGGCACAGTTATACAGAGCGACGGTACCGTAATTATTCGAGTTACCACAGTGTTACTGAGTGACGCCTGGTGTGTGTGTGTGTGTACACGTGCTGTATGCAAGAGTAATATGATTGGTTGTTGATGTTCAGCTCAAAAAAACATACCCTGCCACTCTGGTTTTTTCCCCAGTGGTGGATATCATAGACGGGAACCCCACCACTGTTGTTTTGTTTAGTTTTCCACAGTGGCGTGTATATAGACGGGAACACCACCACTGTTGTATTGTTTAAGGAATGATGAGGTTGCCAGCACTTTAATATTGTATTCAACTGTTTTTTTTTTCTTGTTTCTCACTCTGTCTCACTCAAACACTACAGATATTAAATAACAGATGTTCATGACAAATACCAAATGTTTCTGTACAAGTACAAATTGCTGACTTATATCAAGTATACACAATAAAGCATCATGAAGCCAGCGACGACTGGTCGCTGTATTAGATTCGAAAGCTCTCAACGCCTTCCGAAATTCTTCTAAGACTTGCAATCACGAAACTCTCTGTCAGTAATCATCTACTGGCTACCTCAGTATCTGCACGGAATCTCACTGGTTTGACTAGGTGAGGAAGGAGTGGGAGTGAGTGAGAGAGAGAGAGGGGAAGGTAAAGGAGGAGGAGGAGGAGGAGGAGGAGGAGGAGGAGGAGGTAAGGAATGGAATGGAGGAAGCAAGGGAGGAGGGAGAAGGTTCAAATATATACTTCACGAGTCGTTTAATTTTTTCTCTTTTTCTTTTTTCAGAGCTCTCGGTTCCTCTCGCTTCACACTGCACTCTCCATGCGGTCGCTGCTGAAGGAGGTTGGGAAGGGCTTGGGCGGGTACTGCTCGGCCGGACTGATGTGGGCGTGGAGAGAGGCGTTGGGCGTGATGCACACCGTCTCCGCAACGATGGGCACGACGGCCACCATATCCGGGGCGAGAGACGATGTGGGCGTGTCGTAGGCTGGGGGAGGAGCGATGGGCGGGACCAGGGGAGTGGTCATGGGGTCCTGTTAAGCCAATGAGAAGACGACGTTAGGAATCACATCAAGTGGCAATAAGTCATGAGTATATGTATGTATGTGTACTTCAACGCAAACGTACTGGGTTCGTGTCCTGGCTGCTGGAAAGTATTGTAAAGACAGTTACATATATATAGACATACGTAGATGAACTCCAAGTTAAAAATGAATTATGTTTTCCTAAGAGAGAGGAGTTACATGTGGGGTAGCTTCCAGAAGAAAAATCTTCCTATCTGGAGCTGCCTCCATTTACTACTGGCCGTCTCTTTGCTGCTGGAGGCAAAAGCACTGAGTTGGTGACTTACATGAGGCGGGCTCGAGGGACGAGTGAGTACTTACCTGGTTCAACATCAAAGGAAATCAGGAAAATTCTCTACCATTCCTCCGGGAAGCGTAATCTTTCCAAATACCTTCCTGTTCTCACTGCGATATGCTACTGCTCTAGTATCCTAGAGAATCTCTGGATGCAATTTTTTGGGACCATTGCGAGATTTGTTTTTTATTGAAGTACGGTCAAAATAACGACTTACAGATTCACCTTGACTGCCGATTTCTTATGAAAATATTAACTGTTTTATTTTAGCTGTAGTCCTACCACGACAGTTGTTATAAAGCATCATTTAGCGTTGGACCCATGATATGCAAAAGGCTTCATTCAGCCCACAGCGGATCCAAGCTTTGGTAAGGTGTGAAAGTAATTTTAGACTCTTCCTACATTCTAGACATTTTCAAAGTGTTTTTCCCCATCCATTAATAGGAAAGTGATGGCAGAGAATGCCAAAATGTTCTGGAACATATATATATTCCTTCTGATCCATGGGGGAATGAAACACGATAAGTACCCAAGTGCACTTTTGTGTAATGATCACATCATTATGGGAAATACAAGAGAAATAATTAGTTGATATACGGGACGTAGCTAGGACACCATTTTGGTAAACAATGGCTAACCGCTTGAAGGTTGGGTGCGTTCAAGTCTGACAAAAAGCGTATCATAAAATTTTATAATGTGGACAAAAAAGAAAACTGTTTACAAATTTTATCAACAATAAAGCAATCTAATTTGTATAGACCTTCACTAAAACTAATGTTATAACTCTTTGTGTATTTTATAATAGAAGATTCAATGATATTTCTCGTGATAAAAAAGTTAGAGTTGATAACTATGATGTCATTATTCCAATCAATATAATGATCATAACCTTTAACATGATTAAACAAAGCATTTGATTCTTGTCTTGTTCTTAATACGATATTTATGTGGCTTAAGTCTAACAGAAAGATCTTTACCAGTCTGTCCAACATAAAACATCACAGTTTTCACATGGTACTTTGTAAACACATCCTGCAGAACTTTCAGGTGAGTTCCTGATTAAGATATTTTTCACAGTATTGTTGTTGCTGAAGGCAACATTAACATTAAAAGGATTTAAACAACATGGAAAGCAATGTAAAAATATTACTAAAAGGGAGAACTAAAAGGTTCTAGGTATCAGGGGGAGGTTTGGGATTAAGTCTATTATATAATTTCTTTGTCAACTTAAGGGATTTATCAATGAAAGATCTAGGATAATTTAAATTGGATCCAATAGAATATATCTTTTTAAAGTCATCAGTAAACTCTGGACTGCATTTACGTAATACCCTAAGGAACATGGACTGGAATGATGATAATTTAGCTTTGTCATGTTGAGCTGAGTAGAAATGGATATGTGAGCATACATTGGTAGGTTTTCTGTATATTCTAAACTTAAACATATGTTTCCATCCCTATGGATCATGCAATCTGAAAATGGTAACATACCATTATTTTCTATTTCTACACTAAAGTTGATGGAAGGTACTAAATTGTTAAGTGAAGGGAGGAATGTTTGTAGATTATCATTTGCTGGCCAAACACAAGGGACATCATCTACATATCTAAACCAAATTGCATTAGAGGGTATGATATCCTTTAGAAACTAAGTTTCAAAAAATTCCATGTAAAAATTACTCAATACTGGTGAAAGAGGGTTACCCATTGCCATGTCAAATTTCTGAGCATAATATTCTCCATTACATTGAAATACACAGTCTTTTATACACAGTTTTATCAGTTCAGTAATAACAGACTTTCAAACAGGTATATGAGTTTTGTCCAAAGCATCAACTAGATATTCTAAGAAGTCATCAACTGGAACTTTTGTGAATAAAGATGAAACATCAAAACTAACCAGTTTGAAATCAAAATCAGTATTGATATCATTAAGTTTGTTTACTAGATCAACATTATTCATGATATTAGAATTTGATATCTTACCCACTAATGGGCTTAGTGAAGAAACTAGCCACTTTGGCAGTCTATATATGATGGAGCCCACTGAACTCACCGTGGGTCTTCCTAGAAAATTTGGTTTATGTGTTTTGATAAGTCCTTACATAAATGGCAATGAAGGGGACAAAGATGAAAAACTTTTGATAAAAGAATCATTACCTTTCAATATCCTCTTCAGTTCTTAATTAAAATGGAAATTAACTGCTACTAGGGGATTCTTACTGAGTTTAATGTATGTTTTATCCTCACTTAATAGATCATTCATTTTGGATAGTTAATTACTTTTGTTCATAATCACAACTGCATGAGCCTTATCTGCTTTAGTAATATGTATATCATTATCTTATTTAAAATTATTAATAGCCCATAGAAACCTTTTAGGACAATAAGGATTCTCTGGTTTTCACTTACTAAGCCTTTACAGACGTTAATGTCATCATTGGATAGTATATAGTACTTTTCTAATTTACAGAAGGACTTTGTAATACCCACACAGTTGTCTTCCTTGATAGAGCACACAAAACTTAATCCAATGATGATATTACCATCTGTAAAGGCTTAGTATATGCATGGACTTATAAAAACACACAAACCAAATTTTCCAGCAAGACCCATAGTGAGTTCAGTGGGCTCCATCACATATAAACTGTCAAAGTGGCTAGTTTCCTTACTAATCCCATTAGTGGGTAAGATATCAAATTCAAATATCATGAATAATGTAGATCTAGTATACAAACTTAATGGTATTAATGATGATTTTTAATTTGAAACTGGTTAGTTTTGATGTTTCATCTCTATTTACAAAAGTTCCATTTGATGACCTCTTGGAATATTTAGCTGATGCTTTGGACAAAACTCATATACCTGTTTCAAAGTCTATTATTATTGAATTGATAAAATTGTGTATAAAAGACAGTGTATTTCAATTTAATGGAGAATATTATGCTCTGAAATTTGACATGGCAATGGGTAACCCTCTTTCACCAGTAATGAGTAATTTTTACATGGAATTTTTTGAAACATTTTCTAAAGGATATCTTACCCTTTAATGCAACTTGGTTTAGGTATGTAGATGATATTCTTTGTGTTTGATCAACAAATGAAAATCTACAAACATTCCTCCCTTCACTTAACAATTTAGTACCTTCCATCAGCTTTACTGTAAAAATTGAAAATAATGGTATGTTACCATTTTTAGATTGCATGATCCATAGGGATGGAAACATGTTTAAGTCTAGCATAAACAGAAAAACTACCAACGTATGCTCATATATCCATTATCACTCAGCTCAACATGACAAAGTTAGATTATCATTATTCCAGTCCATGTTCCTTAGGGCATTACGTATATGCAGTCCAGAGTTTATTGATGATGAGTTTAAAAAGATATATTTTATTGGATCCAACCTAAAGTATCCTAGATCTTTCATTGATAAATCCTATTAGTTGGCAAAGAAATAATTTTATAGAGTTAAACCCAACCCTCCCCTTTAAAACAAGAGCCTTTCAGATCTCCCCTTTTAGTTGTACATTTCTTCCAGTGTTGCTTAAATCCTTTAATGCAAATGTTGCCTTCAGCAACAACAATACTATAAAGAATATCTAAATCAGGAACTCAACTGAAAGTCCTATAGTATGTGTTTACAGAGTACCATATAAAAACTGTAATATGTTTTATGCTGGGCAGACTGGCAAGGATATTTCTGTTAGACTTAAGCAACATGGATATAGTATAAGAATAGGACAAGAATCAAATGTGTGTTTGTGTGTGCGTGTGCGCCTTCACTACATTCTTGGTCATCTGGTATATGTAATCAAGAGTGTATCATATGAGTAGTATATATAGAGGGTTTTAGCATTATCAAAATGCCCCCACCACGGTACCATGGTCGGTAGAGCGTTCGCCTTCTTGCCCAAATGCCGACACTGGATCCCGGGCTGGAACGCTTCGCGAGAATCGATTTAGATACAAAAGAGAGTGCGTCGAGCACTTGAGGACGTCCAGTCGAGTCCAGTGGAGAAGAGGGCGGGTGTGTGGTTCCCGTGAGCTCTTTCCTTCCTGTCCTCGGACCTGCCCACCGCACGTCTCTATGATACCCCGACCTTCCCGTACAAAACGGAAAGGGCTTGCATTCCCTCTTTCTATCTTCAAACGATCGGAAATAAAGGCAGGTGGTAACCCCTTTCATGAGGTTATAAATCTCCAGCGATGGAAAGCTATTCTGTTTAGGGTTACGAAAAGCAGGGAGGAAATAGAACCAGACGAGCCAGTGTCCGGGCGCGGCCACTCCTCCATATTGTTTCCCCGACAGCCACTTAGGCAGCGCTACCGTGCGTCGACTCCCCATTAGAGGATTGCTGCTCCTCACGATTTATGATTGGTCCTCTGCAGTCCAGTGGCTTCTATGCTACGCTCCCGCAGAAGCTGATTGGTCGTCTCCCGTCGACCAGCTGCTGTCTACGCCTCAGATCGCTACTATTGGACGGCCGATATTTCAGGAAGCTGCTTACCTTCTTAGGAGGCCACGTGTGGCCTAAAGCGCACCATCTTATTAGGCTGCCTTTACACCAAGCGAGTCGAGTCGAGTCACGTCAAGTCAAGATAATTCATCACGCGTCATGAATCGCCACTCCAGTTTAACACTGATTTGTTTGGATCTTTGAAAAAAACGTTTAAGCCGGAAGAGTCGAGTCAATTCGAGTCACGGTGAGTCGCGTCG
>JAYMFT010142248.1:0-26863 GCA_038088735.1 Panulirus argus
CTCTCGCTCACCTCGCTCGTTTTCTGTTGAATTACCTTCATCTTAGCGTGAAAGCGCGTCAGGGATTTTGCTCCGTCTTCCTTCCCTGCTCCGTCACCAGCAAGGGGAAGAAGGTATTGGTCCCGGATTTCAGCATTTCAGAATCCTGAACCTTAAACGAACCACGAGGTCTTCAAAGGATTCAGTTACCAATAGAAGCAGTTGGTAAAATCTACCATTAAGACAGACGGGCAAGGGTAAGGTGGACCTTAGATCCATAACGACAAATTCTACCTGTTATAATCTCTGACGATTACCTTTAGACAGCCATCACCACCTCCACCCCACCTGACACACTCCTGCCATTACCATTCCCTGCTCCCTGTCTTCCCCTCAGTTACTCCCTCCCATTTTTCATCTTTCCTCCTGCTTCTCTCCTTCTCTCCTCTCTCTCTCTCTCTCTCTCTCTCTCTCTCTCCTACAAAACAACAATCGTTAACTTATACGCTAACTATGAACGACATTGTTGAAGGTTAAATTGCTTTCAAACATTGGATTCTAACTTTGATCACTGACTAATAATGAAGAGGAGGTAATCACTTCCTTGTGACTCGTTGTATTGATTTTAAGTTTACTTTTGTCCTTATCAGTTAATCAATTAGCACGTTCATAATTACTTCGCTTCTCTATTCATCCAAAAATCAGATCAATATTCCATCAACATCAAATATAAAGTCCCACAGTGTTGGTATGGTTCATTTAATCACTTATAAGAAACTCATGCAGGAACTTACATCAATGCCTTTTTCAGTGCCATTTATTCTTTTGTTGCTCCTTGTTATGTAGTGTCACTGTGTCATCTGTCAGCTTTAATGTGTTTTCCTGCTTCTTCTCTATCTCATTTCATTAGCTTTTCATTTTGAACTCATTTCTATATCCCACCTACTTTTCCACCTCTTCATTTATACTATTCCATCTTTATTTCCTTCTACCTTTAGCTTCAGTGTTCTCCTTCCACTACACTTCCTTTTGTCTCTTTATTTACAATTTTACTTCTCAGTCACTCCTAGTTGCTCTCACTATCCGATGTTAATCTTCCACTTTCTTTCATATGAATTTCCCTTCTGTTTCTCCTCTACACTGTCCTGTTTCTAAGGCCATTTGCACTTCTCATCCTCTTGTTACCCAAGTCTCTAAACAATTGTTCATCTATTCCTTTCAATATTCTTCGTAACTCTTGTGTCTTTCCTTCTCCCATTTATCAACCGACCTTCTCTCTCCTTCCATGCTGTCTCTTGCCTTCCCATCCCTTCTACATTCCTGTGTCTCGTCCTCTTCCGCCTCACCAACACGTCCTCCCCACGACAGCATCGATCATTCCAGCACTCGCTTTTTGTTTCTCTCATCATTCCCTCTCTCCCTAAGGCTCTTCCATGCGTGTTTCCCCTCACATCACAGTCTCCCTTCCTCACCTGGGCCAGGCCTTACCTCCCAGCTGGGACCTGTTCCCATGTGTCTCAGTTACTGCCCAAGATAATGCTACAGGCAAACCCCAGAGTGGATCTGCTCTCTCACAGTCAAACTCGCTTAAAGAATTCCAATATTTCTCTCAGATATTTACTTTCCCCAACCTTCCTTTTCTCAGATGCGCTTTGAAATTCACTTCGTGCAGGAGGATGGAATTATTTCAACAAAGTTACCAACATTGCCAAAGGAACTTCTCTTCCAAATTTTTGTTTATGGTAACTAAGACAGCACGGGCAGCTGAGGCCCTAGTCAAGACCATTCCATTAACGCAATAAACTGACATAATATAATATGATATGATGTATTCACGTGACGATCACAGATGAACTTCTAGACCACGTAAGAAAATCAAAGCAGGAAAATTTGCTTAAGCGCTTTCGTGTATTTCAAAGACATCTTCAGAAGCAAATAGTAATAAATCACAGATGGAGGAAGATATACAGAGACACCAGTAGATGTGAACAGGATCACCCTAGCTTGAGCCAATTACCCATTTTACCGACCAACCCCTAAGGGTGGGTGAACAGCTGGGTTGACTGTGGACCGACTGCTTTAACCAGGATTCGAACCTATGCGCTCGACCCTGGGCGGCCCGTGAATGCGTCACGGTCAGGAACGCTAACCGCTACACCACGGGAGTGACCTTTATCATTCATACTGCTCTACAAATGACCTTCACCAATCATCTACGGGAGTGACCTTTATCATTCATACTGCTCTACAAATGACCTTCACCAACCATGCAGCTCTGTAAGTGACCTTTACCAATCATGTTGCTCTACGTTTTGAAAAAAAAAAAAGTGTAGCGTGAACAACCTTGTTTTACCTAAAGACCTTAGTCTCGCACGGGCCCTTGTCTTCACACGACCCACTTCCTGAGTAGCTCTTGATGCCATAGAGTAACACAGGTCTAACTGAAGACTAAATTCAGGAAAATTTCCTTTCTAATTGAATGTCAGATGATTCTGTAATTATCATAAAAAAATTGAAATGTTAAGCTGCGTACGATATTGCTGTTGAGGTACTTCCATGAGTGTGTGTGTGTGTGTGGTGGGTGACGTAGTGTGCTGAGTGACGTGGTGAATTGGGTGAACTGGCGGTGGGAAGAGTAACGTACCAAGCTGGGTGAATTGGTGGGGTGGTCTGGGTGACGTGGAGGGCTGCAGATGCTTTGGGCTTGCTGCTGTGTTGTATTGGGTGACGTGGTGAGCATCATGACGTGCTAAGCTGGGTGACCGTGACGGGCAGGCAAGTGATGTGATGGGCATGGTGATGTGAAGAGATGGGTGACGTGCTTGAAGAAGTGATTGAGTGGAGCGGGTAATCTGGCGAGCTGGATGACGCGAGGGGCTAGGTGACGTGGTGGGCCGGATGACGTTGTGAGCTTGATGATGTGGTGGACGAAAAGAGCTGGGATGGGCAACGTGTTGGGCAAGGCGACGTGATAGGCGAGGGGGGGAGGGAGGGATGACATGAGGGGACTGGGTGACGTTTTGGCCGGGGTGACGTGGGACTTTGGGAGACGTAGGGGTCAGGGTGACGTACGTGGTGGGCTGGCTGATGTGGTGAGCTGGTTGAAGTGGTGGGAAGGATGACGTGGTGAGCTACGTTTGTGGTGGGTTGAATGACGTGGTGAGCAGGGCGATGTGGTGAGCTAGGTGACGTGGTGGGCAGAGTGACGGTGGGCATGGTGCTTTGGTGGGTAGGGTAACGTGGTGGGGCTGGATGCTACGGGTGATTGGGTGATGTGGCGGGTAGAGCGACATGGTGTGCTAAGTAACGTAGTGGGCTGGGTGACCTGGTGATGTGCTGAGCGGGGACAATCAGCGTGACAGTGGACTGGGTAACGTGAGAAGCACGATGACGTGTTGAACTGAGTGACGTGATGCTGGATGGTGATGAGTTGTAATGGACAACGT
Organism: Panulirus argus; assembly: GCA_038088735.1. Classification (NCBI taxonomy): domain Eukaryota; kingdom Metazoa; phylum Arthropoda; class Malacostraca; order Decapoda; family Palinuridae; genus Panulirus; species Panulirus argus. The sequence goes on from JAYMFT010142248.1 coordinate 3,426, forward strand.
GGTGCGCATCGTGACGTGGTGGGTTAGATGACGTGGTGTGATGGGTGACGTAGTGTGCTGGGTGCTTGCTTGTATGAGTGACTTGGTGGGCGGGATAAAGTAACGTGCTGGGTGACGTTGTAGGATGATGCGGTGGACAAGGAGACGTGGAGGGCCCTTGGGTGCGGTGGGTAGTGTGGTGGGCTGAGTGACGAGGGAGACTCGATGACGTGGTGGGCTTAGCAACGAAGTGATCTGCCAAGGAGGCCAGGTGACGTGGTGGTGGGCTATTATGAAGTGCAGGGCCATGGCCAGTGACGTGGTTGGCTGGGCGTCCAGATGGGGTGGAGTGAAGCGGTTGGGCTGAGTGACGCCGTGGTCAGGGACCAGGTGGGCTGAGCAGGTGGGATGAACAATGACTCACACATATTTCTGAATCAGCTGTTTCCGGATACTCACCCCATACACACCATATGCACTCCCCTCCCCACGTGTAGACAAACAATACAATCCTTGCAATATACGTCTCGTCCAAAGTTCACATCAATCCTGGACACTGTAGCCAAGCTCTGTCCTACAGTAGTCCGCTTGAGCTTCATCCACATCTCTAATCTACACTTTGGACAACCGCCACATAGCTGTTACCCACCCGAGCCAAAATCCCCACCATTCCTGATCACACGGCCAAATTTCACAAAGCCTCAGCCCACGGCAGCCAAAGCAGCATACAAGCTACATATTCTTCCAAATTCTATTGCAGCCACTGCAGTCCGGATCCAAGACATCGTACTGCACAGATTACAACCATTATGAAAGTTAAAACAATCGTTTCTGACCCCATTCGTCTGTTTCAGTTAACTGATGAACACAACGGTTAGAAATCTCATCAATTCGTCTACGTTAACTGATAAAAAGATGTAATAAACACCTACTTGCCTCAGAACCCTGCACAGCCGACACCAGGAGAGCCACAGCAAGTCCAGACACAGCAGAGACCAGCCAAGCATCACCAGGGATTAATCTCTAACTTGTGACATGTCAACTTACAGTATATTGTTCCCGGTTCCAGATGTTCCCTATCTATATATACGACTCCATATCACACAATATGTTACACTGAACAATAAATAATCAAATAATCATTGTGCGATTGTTTCCGGCAGTTTGACCTTTCGAGCACGACGGTATGGTGACAGGTCCGGGTCAATGATCAATGAATCACATCCAAGGAGAGTACGGCCGTGGGAGGGTCGACCCGCCTAGCTCCCAGGGTCAGGTCGTCATTCTTCAGGGGGTTAAATTACCGGAAACAATAGCAATAAAGACAAGCGTAGTACTTACATCGTGAGAGACGATTACTTGGCCAGAAACGAGCGATTCCCCGCGAGTTAGTTAATTGATGACGTAGCTATATATAGCGCGGGTCCACACTGCACTCTCATCTGGTTGTGGTTGCCCAGCTGGGGGCAATGACCTTTTTATGAAAAAACACTTAATTCACATAATATATTTTCCGATCTTCGGGAATTGTAAACTGCACTCACTTATCTCTTGGATCTGTCTCACACTTTATATAATTACTGAGCGCTGCGGGTGAGAACCGGAGGTAACGCGTGTAACAAGAGACAACGTAACACTGTGTAACCCAACAGGCAAACGACCTTGGCTGCCAGGCAGGCGACCTCCACCATGAGCCACAGACTGTTGCTCTCTTCCCAGCACACACACATACACACACACACACACCGCCCAGCCTACCACCTTCCTTCACTATGACTGGTGGAACCAGCGGGGATAACTACATAATCCACTGTGGAAGGGGAGACACACAACATTTTTCCCCTTTCGCAACCCCCCCCCCACCCTCTCCCTAACCGGATCCCCGCCACCCCCGCCATCACCACTAAAGGTATCGTACCGCAGATCAGCTTCCGCCTGCCGCTCGCAACGGGTGTTGACCCCTTACAAGTCAGTGTTTACATTCGAGGGGAGGAGGTGGTACTGCCTTGATGGTTTATTAACTGCTACTTCCACCAACTTCTGCTTTAAACAGCATCAACGACATCCAGTTTCATTAGTACTGACGATCAATAAAGTTTTCCTTACTGATCGATATATGAATGGTACCATATATGCATAGATTACTAATCCGGTGAAAATGCTGGAAGAGTTATTTATACAGTACGTTCTTTTAACCTGTCACAGACGGTTGAAATAATGCAGGAGCGGCTGCCAGTAGAGCGAGGGGGTCTGGGAGATAGTAATACCGGAGCGCGGGAGGCAGAGCCTTAGGCCTGAGGGACCAACAGCGCGGCCAGACGTGTGGCGCCGCTTCCTGTCCCCCACCCCACCCTCACACAGGACCCCCTTCTGCTGCCCATGTGCTCTCTACACATATCTGGCTGACAGGAGCACCATGTGACGGTGCTGGCTATCTTTTGCGTCACTGCAGCGAGTGTCATGACCGTTGTGTGACTGGGCGGGGCCAGCCACGTTACATAAACGGCAAGAATTAAGCCAGTGTACAAGTGGCCAGGGTGATCGGGAGGGGTTGGTTAGCACGGGAGAATCACAGACCAGGCAGGCAGAGGGGAAGAGGGGATCAGTTCCGTGCCTCCCGCATCAAGATCACGTACACACATACACACACGCACTCTGCATGAGACACAAACGATGCTAATGCACCTTAGCAACCTGAACATCGATTTACCTCTCCTCAAACACATTCTCCCTCGAGAGTGCTCCAACAAACATGTCAACACAATAAAACGAGGCTTGGCACCCCTTGTCAGAGCGGACACGACTTTTTTTTTTAGTGGCTGCTCAACGTGGGGCGCAAACTGTGTTGTGAGTGGAGGGCGATGCTCTCCTGTTGACGACGCAACACTCCTGCCCTGACACCACCCACGGTCCTAGCTGACACCAACACAGTGTTTCAACTTACAGTAAATCTCATTTGTACTGTGCATCGCACTTCTCATAATGACACTGTATGTCGATCTGTCACACATTTTTCTGAGATATAAATCAGGCGAATGCCATTTGGTGGCTAAATAATATCTTGTTAAGGTTGCTTGAGAGCGGTCAGCACCATGATGCACATTGTAACACCAGTTGCGACAAGAAGAGCGGCGCGTCAGGAGGCGCAACAGAGCAACAAACACGGAGGAGCCTTGGAAGGTGTACCGTATACCACGAGGACAGGTGCTGGAAACCTTGAGGACCACGGGTGCCTGTGTACACCCAAGTGGTCGGGTGTGGTGGCGGTGCCAGTGACGAGCGGGTCAGAGGGCCGAGTAGCGTGCCCAAACCCCTCGCTGGCCAAACACAAACTGAGTTACTGAGGGCAACGACCGGGTGTCCCCCCCCACCCTGCCGGGCCACAACCTGCCGTGAGGGGAGGACCAGACCCGCCCCCACCACCCATCCACCCACCCGGCTAGCCACCCAGCCACCGTGTCTGTCTCACACCCAGCTGTCTGACACTCGTTCAGTCTGTCTGCCACTCGCCATGTGTGTCTGCCCCACACTTCCCGCCTGTTTGCTAGCTACCCTAACTCACAAACAGTCAGGCAGCCCTCTCTCAGTCAGGTAATCTGCTTAAATCAGTCAACCAGTTTGTATCTACCACCCAGTCACTAACAGTTGTCACAGCCAATCAACCATTCAGCCACCCGGTCATTAGACAGTTCTTCTCCAACTAATCAATCGACTGATTATTTAGGGTAGAACTGATAACACCAGTTCAAACAGTCATACATACAACCATTCTATCACACAGCCAAGCAATCAAGCTACCACGCAGTCAATATCATCGATTAACCAATCGACCTTTCAATCAAAAAAACCTTTTCGTCATACCGTAAACCAATCTATCATCTATCCCCTCAATCAGTCTATTAACTTCAAGAAAGATAGGCAACCAGTTGAATGATGGGTTATTAAATAGTCGGTAGGAAGCCAATCAACCACTTAACTAGTCAGTGAATAGGCTAATCATCTAGTTAACAAGCCAATCAGTAAGCCAGTCAGCTATACCTGGCTATCTCATGCAGTTGCCTAGTCTCGCCAGTCAGTCATCCCATCCAGTTTAGCCAATTAACCAGCTGGCTTCATCAGCTGTCCACTCAGCTTGATGTCTGACTGGCTCGGTTATCAACCCGGTGTTTGTGGACTGCTGATAGTCTGACCCAATATAAAGAAATATTACTCTGATGCCATCATTTGCAAAGTTCCTGGCCAGCCTGTTCCATTCAACGGTGGGGGAGAAGCCGATGGAAGACACGTTGGTGGGATGGCAGTTGATGGAAGGGTAGCCGATGAGAGAGTTGCTTGGAGAGACGATGATGGGAAAGGATTCAGGCGGAGTCGGGAGGTTGGCTCTCCTCGGCCACTCTGCCTACCAGCGGCAGTAGGCTCGGCCGTTGACCTTGCTGGCATTCCCCTGCAACACACACACTCACACACACACAGGTCACTCTCCCGCTGACTCTGATGCTGCCACTCCCTCCTGTTAACACGCCTGGTAACACTGCTGTAGTGATGGTACGACTCTTCTTCTCATGCTTGGTAACACTCATGGTAATACTGCTACATTTTGGTAACACTTGCACTGATGCGCTTCGTAACGCTGTGTTACGGTCACACTACTGGCAGCACTTATAATGACACCCTTGGTGACGATTTTACTAACGCTGATCCATACTGACGAACGTCGTGGTGACAACGTAACGCTAAGAGAGCCATACTTCGTAACACACTCTCGCTAAAATTCTCCGTTGGCACTTGGGACGGGTTTAGTAACAATCTGGTGATGTGTTACCGTTACCCATGGCACCAGTACCGGAAAGAAGTCTGATAACAGTAAACAGCCACTTAAATCATATCCTATGTGTCGTTCAGTTTCGATATTCTTCGTCATTACGTATCGATTCCGGTAGTTCCCTCTTGGTGTTACTCCTCGTAATGATGTAACATGCTGCCACCTGCTGGTACCTTACTGGCAATAGGGTGACATTTTTAGTAACAGTTCGAGCTAATCCTGGCGAGTCTGTGAGAGAAGGTCTTGGCAACACTCACTGGCACTCTAGGTAACAATGTGTTAGCATACTTAGAGTTATCGTTGTAACATGGTAACATTTCAATTGACACAGTGTAACAGTCTTGGCAGGAAATTTTCATAATTTTGGTACAACACTTCTGGTGACGATGCTGGGATTTATCTTTTTTGATCATATTACGTTACACTCTCCCTTAGAAACTTGGTAACACATAGAGAGACCCTTACAAGCATTTGGTAACACCAATGGAGATGATAATTGGTAAAATGCTTAGTAACACTTCTTGTGACAACGACAGGTGAACTCTGTAATATTCCAAATAACAGTTTCACGCATCTTCATGATGAAAATATAAATAACACTATATAACTTTTGAAGGCGAGGCAAGTTTGTGTGACATCTTTGGAATTCTGGAAATATTTTTGGTGTCAGTGGCACTTCTGAAGTCATCCTCGTGGTGATACTCTTGATAACAAGTTGTAACATCCTTAGTGACGCTCTGATCAGCATTTTCATGGTCTCTGTAACAGTGACACGTAACAATCTTGATAAGTATCCTCTGTGGAACTCTTGGTATTCTTGGTAATTCTTCTGATAACTCTTTGTGACACTTAGTAACACAGGGAGTAAAACTCTAGGTAACACGATGTTACTAGAAGTGATTCCAGTAACACTTGACGACAGACTTAAATTTACACTAGTAAGGAGATGCCTTTGTTGTTAGTGTTGTTAACACCCCTGGTAACTCTCTTGTTAACGCTCTAGGTAACATCACTTGTACAATCTTGGTTACGTTTTCCAAAAACCTTAGCCATTCTTTTCGTTAGTAACACTCTTCGTAGATTCACTCCCTCTTCTGGTAATCTAATAATATATAGTAACACTTATAGTAACAGTCACGTTATTTCTCACACTAACACTGAGAGCTGCAGTGCTGTAATTTTTTGATACTGTTTAGAATATTCTCAGTAACATAATTTTGTTACGACGAAACTCCGTGACTGCTTGTAACGTCTATCCTCACACCACGAGTCACGGAGGAGGTCATGACAGAGTTTGCTTCCCGGAGTCTCCCTCACCTGCTGGCAGTAAACTGTACTCACTCATTCTGAACCTGAACATGACGCTACGACCCTTAGGTATGATGGCCTGAGTGGCATCAAGAACGGGTGTGTCTGGGTCAGGTCAAAGGCCAGGTTATTATATCCAAACGCCGTGCCGTTGTGCTCAAGGGGTCAATGCCTTGAGAGAGCAGAGATAAACATTCTTACTGAGGACGGGAACAGACAGACGGTCGGGACGAGCCCCTGCGACCCAAGACCATAAGATATTCCCAAATATCTGATGGTTCACGTGTCGCCTTGACGAGTGTGGGACCCCCGTGGGAGGGTTAGGGAGTCCGCCATGTGCACTGTGAGTCAGGCCAGGCAGGACGCCACTGGCTGCTGCTGCTGCTGCTGCCTCCGGTGGTGGACGTCACGAGGGTGGGTGTGCCAAGCTGCGGCTGGCTTCAGGGCGCTGTCTGTCTCCCATGACCATCACTCCAAACATCCCAACTGGTGGCCCTGACACACTTGCTTGATGATATCCATCCAGACGAATGAATACACTTAGAAACCGAACTGTCCGCCATACTTATCGCTCTTGAGCCTGCAGAAAGCACAACCACAGACGAGATAATGATGTCCCTGGCAGGAAGACTCTGTTAAAATCTGTTTCATTCTTCCCTCTACAGTGGGACGGTGAGGCGATCCTAAACTCCTGACAATCATCACCCACACCACATCGCTGGAAGGACTAGTGATACTGCCGGTGTGACGTGCCGTGCACATCCTATAGTCCCTCAAGTCACAGCCGAGCTCCCGGTAAGATACCAGCCTCCCGTGCTCACACGATCCATACCATGAACCTCAGCAGCAACATGTGGCGAGCACATGCGAAAAATGACCCAAGAGACATGAGCCAATACCTTGCCGTGGGAGCGACAACCTCCCTAGCAAGGCAGGTCACGGCAACGGCTGCAGCAGCAGAGCCTGACCATCCCTCTCTGCTTGGGGCCGGACAACAAGGTAGCCAGCCCACCATGCACGCCAAACACCTCCTCCCTCACGCCTGTTACCAAGTGGACGCTGGAGAGCCATGATGGCGGCGGCGGCGTAGAAGCTGTGAGTGCCTCCCCCTCTCTCGACCCCCACTATGGCTACACATACACGCGAGCTACACGTCCTCACACCCCAAGGGCGTTCGACCGGCCAGCTTTAATTTTCGTACCCAGAAGCCACATCACATTTGGGGAGGGTACACCGCCACCTCGCCCAGTATTACCGCTGGCACTGCCTCCTCCTGAGACGTTATGCTCCTAAAATAGAAGCAAACCTGTAAACCCCCTCACCTGGATACGTACACTAGGTTTGATACACACACATACACACACACACACACACACACACACACACACACACATACATTCACACTCCAACATACCGTGGTAGAGACAGATTCAGATATGTGCACAAGACGTGGTTTGTATCATCATTTCACCAATTTTTTTCACTGTAAATGGCAGTGACCGACGTGTGTAATAACCTCGCACAGCCAAGGATGAGAGCCATGCCTCGGGCGTCACACATTACCCTCAGTACTTACTCAGTTCTTGGGAACGACCGTATTGGTTTTTGCTCAGACGCTCATTCAGTAGTAATTACCTGTGAATTGACAGTTTTAGTGCAGTGACTGACAAAACTCTCCCCGTCTCTCTCTCTCTCTTTCTCTCTCTCTCTCTCTCTCTCTCTCTCTCTCTCTCTCTCCCAATAGGCCCCCAAATCTCGCGTGTCTCCTCCCACCCACAGGTAGACTCATTACAAATCGTGCCCATCTGTGCCCCGTGGGTGGCGAGACCAGAGACACTGTATTCGATTATGGTCCACAGTGACGGGTCAGGAAACCTGTGTTGTACCTGGTACGGTAGGTACACTGTTAAACCTGACGGTGAAAACACCAAGCTAAATGTGGTCTGCTCAGGGGATACCCACATGAATCATGTGACGGCCATAAGAAAATCTATATTCGCTTCCTTTGTGACCCTGGTAGCAGGCGACCCTGACCTTTGACCTCCGACGAAAAAAGAAGAAAAACTCTTTTGCTAGAGTGGTACTGGGTGTGGGTTTTTTCTATTAGGCTTCATCAAAATGAGAGGACTAAAGCTCTGAGACATTTTGTCCCTCAGCAACAGTCTTCCTCAACTGATCCAGCAAAAGGAATATATATATAATGAGTGTACGCGTACTGAACACGTAAGGATTTCCACCCTTGCCCTTCCCTCTGCAGGTCAGACGTCGTACTTACGTCACACACACACACACACACACACACACAATGTAACGTACACACGGGAAATGTTCAGCTCATTAACCAATGCAACAAAATATGACGTCATGACCTTTAGGTGCGATGGCGTGGCCTATGACCTAACCTCTGAGGGTCAGGTCAAAGGTCAGGTCATCATGTCCAAGGGGTCCGTGCGACCGTCGTGCTCAAGGGGTTAATATTTTTGTACGACCAATCAGATAATTGACCTATTAACCGTGGCGATGTGATTCCCTCTGGTGAATCATGTCAAGATTCAGAGTAAATATCATCGTAAGGAAAAATCTACGCTCGAGGGAATGTGTATGAATAATGATGATCAAGACGATGATTCGTGAATCTCTTAAACATGCTCACAGTCAACAGTCATACTTACTGCTATCACAAACTAATAATAATTCAATACTATCATTAATATCACTGTTGCAGGCAATGCTTTTATTATTATTATAACAGAGTATGATGAATAACAAATTAACACCATCATTAATTACAATAATCAGGCAAGCACTACCTCCGGCATTATACTTGTGAAGATTATAATGGCACACAATCATTTGTTAACTCACATCATTTTAATAATCATTCCCCTCTCACAAGACGGCAATATTTTGGAGTCTGTGTGAGAGAGTGCGAGCGTATGGTTCAGGAGCTCTGCCACTGAGGGGATCACAGAACGTGACAATGCAGGATCCCTGGCAGCTTCAGTGATCACCACCAGCTAGGGACCCGGGGACACAGTATCGACACTCACACTCGGCCCTCTGAATTACCAAGACGACCAGCAGCTTGCAGCCTCCTGGATACAGTACAGTATAGTGTCGGGTATGGTGGCGGGGTCAGATGCTAGGACCGGTGCAGCCATGGCTAGGAGGGACGTGCTAGTGAGTGGCTGGCTAGGAAGTTTAGACTACTGGCTGCTGGCTGATGGCGACAGTCAATACTCAGGCGTTAAAACTGCGTACTTCAACTCGAGTAATATTAATTTGCAACCTGGAGGCTCGGAGGGTGATGTAACACACACACACACACACACACTCTTCACGAAGGAGGCATCAAAGGATCGTGATCTGATGATGAGTTCCCAGATAGTGAACACACACAGACACACACACACACAAACAAAGGGACAAAGTCTACTCTCTAGCTGGCCCTTAGACCAGTGTGCTAATATAATGGGTTAACGTACGGAGGGCTCAGACAATCTGCAAGAACAAATGAAACAGACAACTCATACAAAAAAAGAAAAAAAAATTGGTGGAATTTTCGGGGAAAGTATATAGGTACGAAGAGAGTTTGGGTCCATAGAGAGCACGGGTGGGGGCGGCGGCGGCGGTGGTGGGTGCATACTGAGTTGGCCGGCTGGGGAGGCAGGCACAGGCAAGGAGGGAGAGCGGGAGGGGCCAGCAAAGAGCAACCGGTGAGAGGGAGGAAGGAGAGGCAAGCCCATAAGCGCCAGAAATCGAAGTCTGGAAGGGGCATAAGGTGCCAGATTCATAGAATATAGACCCCCATGTGAGGTGTGAGAGAGAGGGGCAAGATGTAGTGCAGGCAGCAAGCACCGACCAGCAGTGCCAAGTTCCAGAGGTTATTGTCATGAGTCGACTGCACCACCACCACCACCACCACCACCACAGTACGAAGAGAGAAATTGGCAGGTTACGTAACGAAGGCCAGGGAGGGGAGGGGGGGGGGTCTGGGGCGAGGGGAAACAGGGGGGCAGTAGTGAGGGAAGACGCAGTACCCGCCCATGGCCACCACCTCCACCACACACCCTGACCACCACATCCACCCCAAGCCGTGAGCATCATCTCCACCTAACGCCCTGACCGCCACATTCACCACAAGCTCTGACCACCACCTCCACCACAAACCCTGACTACCACCTCCACCACAAGCTCTGACTACCACTTCCACCAGAGGCCCTCACCACCACCTCCGCTACACACTCTGACCATCTCCTCCACCACAAGCCCTGACCACCACATTCACCACAAGCCTTCGCCACCTTCACCACATACTCTGACCACCACAACTACCACGAGCCTCGACCACCACCTCCGCCACACTCTTTAACCAACACCTTCACCACAACACAAACCCTGACCACCACCTCCACCACAAGCCCTGACCACCAATTCATTACAAGGCTTGACCACCACCTTCACAACAAACCATGACCACCACCACAAACAATGATCACTACCACACATCATGATCACCACCACCCACCGTGATCATCACCACATACCATGATGGCCATCACACAACATGATCATCACCACACACCATGATGACCATCACACACCATGACCACCACCACATACCATGATCGTCAATACACACCGTGGTCACCGCCACGCACCATGATCACACCACACAACATGATCACCACCCCATACCATGATCACAACTACATACCATGATCACCACCATACATCATGATAACCAATACACACCATGATCACCACTACACACCATGATCACCACACATCATGATCACCACCAAACACCATGATCACCACCACACATAAAGATCACAACCACATATCAGGATCATCACCACACATGATCACCACCACACACCATGATCACCACCACACATCATGATCACCATCACACACTGTCATCATCACCACACAACATGATCAACACACCATGATCACCACCACACAACATGATCATCACCACACACCATGATGACCACCACAAACCAAGATCACCATCACATATCATGATCACCAGACATCATGATCACCACCAGACATCATGATCACCATCACACATCATGGTCACCATCACACACCATGATTACCACACTTTGATCACAACCACACGTTATGATTACCACCACACACCAGGATCACCACCACACATCATGATCACCACAACACACCATGATCACCACCACACATCATGATCACCACACACCATGATCACCACCGCACACCATAATCACCATCACATACCATGATCACTACCAACATACATCATGATCACCACCACCATACATCATGATCACCACCACACACCATGATCACCAACACCATACATCATGGTCACCACCACACACCATGATCACCACCATACACCATGGTCACTACCACACACCATGGTCACCATCAATAACCATGACCACCACCATAAACCATGACCACCACCGCACACCATGATCACCACCACACACCATGATCACCACCACACATCATGATCACAACCATACACCATGGTCATCAGCACTGCACACCATGGTCACCAGCACCACACACCATGATCACCACCACACACCATGGTCACCTCCGCACACCATGGTCACCACTACACACCATGACCACCACCACACACCATGATCACCACCACACACCATGATCACCACCACATCATGATCACAACCACACACCATGGTCACCAGCACCGCACACCATGGTCACCACTACACACTATGATCACCACCACACACCATGGTCACCTCCGCACACCATGGTCACCACCACACACCATGACCACCATCACACACCATAATCACCACCACACACCATGATCACCACTACACACCATGATCACAACCACACACCATGGTCACCAGCACCGCACATCATGGTCACCAGCACCACACACCATGATCACCACCACACACCATGGTCACCTCCGCACACCATGGTCACCATCACACACCATGACCACCACCATACACCATGACCACCACCACCACACACCATGACCACCACCACACACCATGATCACCACCACACACCATGATCACCACCACACACCATGATCACCACCACACATCATGATCACAACCACACACCATGATCACCACCACACACCATGATTACCACCACACACCATGATCACTACCATACATCATGATCACCACCACAAACCATGATCACCACCACACACCATGACTACCACCACACACCATGATCACCACCACACACCATGATCACCACCAAACACCATGACCACCACTACACACCATGATCACCACCATACATCATGATCACCATCACACACCATGACCACCACCACACACCATGATCACCAACACCATACATCATGGTCATCACCACACACCATGATCACCACCTTACACCATGACCACCACCACAAACCATGATCACCCAACACCATACATCATGGTCACCACCACACACCATGACCACCACCACACACCATGATCACCACCACACACCATGATCACCACCACACATCATGATCACAACCACACACCATGGTCACCAGCACCGCACACCATGGTCACCAGCACCACACACCATGATCACCACCACACACCATAGTCACCAGCACCACACACCATGATCACCACCACACACCATGACCACCATCACACACCATGATCACCACCATACATCATGATCACCACCACACACCATGACCACCACCACACACCATGATCACCAACACCATACATCATAGTCACCACCACACACCATGACCACCACCACCACACATTATGATCACAACCACACACTATGATCACCAACACCATACATCATAATCACTACCACTCACCATGATCACCAACACCATACATCATGGTCACCACCACACACCATGATCACCACCATACACCATGGTCACCACCACACACCATGGTCACCACCACCATACATCATGATCACCATCACACATTATGGTCACCACCACACATCATGGTCACCACCACACATCATGATCACCACCACACATCATGGTCACCACCACACATCATGACCACCACCACACACCATGACCACCACCACACACCATGACCACCACCACATATCATGGTCACACCACACATCATGGTCACCACCACACACCATGACCACCACCACACATCATGATCAACACCACACACTATGGTCACCACCATTGTCTACTCCCGGCTGCATGACATGACAAAAGCCCCAGTGCCTCTTTCCCCCCCACTTTGAAGGGATGGATGACAGATTTTCTGGTAATGCCTCGGAAGATAATCTAGACCGGTAGATCAACAGTAATCATTAACACGACTCATTCTCTCATACTCATCGTTGTCCTGGTGGTTGCCAACTAAATATCAAGTCTGCTTTAAACTATACGATCATGGCAGCAGTGGGTCAACCTAATCACGGTTGAATACTTACGGTACACTAGAGCATTTTGCTCAGATTTTGTCGTTGCGTAAAGGAGTGAGCTTCGTCAGACCATATGTGACAACTCACATCTGTTATGTCATAATCTGTTTACAACTGCCGGCATACTCACACGGCCGGTGCTGCAGTGTAGATCAAGGATTCAGGCAAATGTACCAAAAAAATACGAAGTTTACACAAACCGAGAACGCCATTGAATTTCTATCGTTAAGGTTTGACCTAAAGATGATCCCCACATCATAGGGAGGAATGTCCTATCGTGGTCATGGTGGTATCAACCGGGTTTATGTACAGATCTCCAAATCTCCTGCAGCTGTTAACTCCTCAGAACATCGTCTACATAATCAGATGATCTTCACGAAGGTTTACTTTGAGGCAGAGATAATAAGGTGACTAATTCTGTAGCCCTGACAGTGTGCCATCGCCTCTCCCCCGATTACAATCCGTCCAACCAAAGAACAAAAGACAGCAGATGAGCAGCTGAACACGTTCCCCTCCAGCACAAGAGCCTCGTCCGGGGATAAGCAACAAGAACGCGTCAAAGTTACTTTCCAGCTCCTACCTTCCAGGTGTGCGACAAGAGTCATGCCTCACACCCATCATACGTGGGACTTCTGCTGAGGTCAAATTTACAGACTGAAATCCTGTGAAGAGCAGGTCGTCTCATGGCTAAAATCATAATGAAATAAGTGATAACGTTGTGAATTACTGCAGCTAGCGTTACAACAATGGCTTACCTTGAGGTAACATGCTGGATAACGGCAAAAAGGTTGTGATAAATATGACATAACCCTAAGAACAGTGTTGTCTGTTCCAGACATATGTCGACCTCAGCAACGTGCAGGTAGGTGGAGACACCTTACACACGCTCTGCACTTCAGATAACACCGTACCGTACCAACTGCTGTCGCTAGAGGAACATAATCGTATAAAGTATTTCTATAACAAACTGGAGGCCTATAGAGGTCATCCATAATTCACAAGGGAAATAACTCGCCAGATTATCAAAAGTGACAGCATCAGAAACTAAAGAAAGTGATATGGTAAATGACAAGGTAATTTGGGATCCTGCTGTAGATACCAATACATTTAATGATCAAGAGGTAAACGCTGCTGGCGCCCTAGATGAACAGTTACCACAGCCGCTAGAAGCTCTGAGGAAATTATGTGGCAACAACCACTCTCATTTTCTTTGTTCCTCCTTGCCCCGGTTACAAAAAGTCATGTTAATTACACCATAAAATTTCGGAGAGACTTCCCAAGGGCATGACTGGGTTTCACTACATCTACCTCCGGAGGGCAGTAGACGTGGTGGCACCCTCCTTCGCACCGTCTATAATAATCTAGATGAAAAGGAAATATTCTTCCTAATCAGATGACACTACCAGATTAGGTCCAATACGTGAGGGTAAAACAGTCCTTCGTTAACGTCTAGACGTTGACATGTGCAGCAGTATCTGTTCTTCAGTATTCTTGGTATAAATCTTTCACAACATTCCATTCTCTGCATTTTATAAACATCATATGATTGGGAACTTGTTCTGGCTATTACCTAGGCTCCCTAACAAGCACTTGATATCACAGTTTATAACATTCTTGTAACTGCTCTTGAAGACTTCGACATTCTCGAGACACACCTGAAGTGGTTTGACAGCAACCTGAAGAAAGGAAGAGAATTCGACTCTTAAGTACTCCCCTGTCGGGGTGTCAGAGAGGCTGCCTCTGGAGTACCTCAGGAGACAACACTGGGCCTCTTGCTCTTCCATATGTGTATAGATGACATCGTCACATTCTACCAACTTCAACCTCAGTCTCTTTGACAAAGACAGGACTCGAACACTGTACTGATCCTAGCAGTACAAAGATAAACATGTTACACTCTTGGTTTGCCAAAAGTAAGCCATCTGCAAGATGTTTACATCGTATTGGTCCATATAGAGAAAGATCGCTCGTCTAAGTTTCATTTGTTGGGCAGAAACGAGAATGCGCAACTGATGCCAGATTAGGTTTACACAAAGACAAATCATTCACGTGAAAATCATCTGAATGTCAAACGGATAGCAGCAATAACTGATGAATATATTTCTTTCGAAAATTTCTAACACACCTCTAAGAAGGAAAAGTTTTGGCTTTTAGCTAGAAGCGAAACAGACGAGCAAGAGCGGGGGCAAGCTCAGGAGCACATTCCTTCAAAATATGTGAAGGGCCTCTTCAAATCCTGTCGTTATGGCCCAAAAGCGCATATGTAGACTACTCGTCGGCTTCTCTTCCCCCAATCATAGCAAAGTCCAAATTTAGAGAGATTACACAAATATGAAAACATATTTTATACTATTCTTTCTTTATGTTTAATAAACTACACATCTTAGGTCTGGGTAGGCTAATAACATGTTTACTGTCATAAAGATAAAGAATATTATTTAGTATTTGTGTTTTCTCTGTCACAGAGACCCATTACACGCCAGCCACTCACCCCTCCACCCACAGACAGACAGACACACACACACACACGCACACACACAAAACAGGCCTGTCACAATCGACCAGATCATCTCAAGGATACCAGGCCAAATTATGATAATACCTCCTCCTCTTGGCAACATATCCTTCAATTATGTACCGACTAAGGTATCATTACCTTGTATCGCCAGTATACATACATCAGAATTATCTTGGTCTTATGCGCGTATCGTGGATGTTAACCAACATTGTTCCTCATTACATTCATCACCACATTACCTGTATCTATGAGTTTTCACATCCTCTAAAGAGGATGTGAAAACTCATTTCATGTCCACACAGTCACAGTCACGAGGAGCATCCTGGCCCAATCCTGAACCTGGTCTTATACGGATTTATTTATAGAAGTTATACCATAAGACTGTGCAACTGCCACTGTAAGAATGAGTCTTATCTAGACCTAAAAACATGGAAGACTTGTCACAGTGCACAACTTAATGATGTGCCGTCTACTTCACCACACTCAAAAAAAGCTATGGAGAAATCCAAAAGGTCCTCCTCCCCTCCCCCCCACCAACAAGTTTTTCCAACCACTGATTCGTATCACTACCACCACACACCATGTTCAACACCACACACCATGATCACCACCACACACCATGATCACCACCACGCATCATGATCACCACCACACACCATGATCACCACCACGCATCATGATCACCACCACACACCATGATAACCACCACACAATATAACCACCACGTCACACCACGATCACCAACACTATCCACTGGTAACAGCCCCACCATTCACGAGAACCTTCTAAATGCGCAATATACGATAATCACTGCTTTGATTATCGGCATCAACAAATTATCAAAACCCTCCGTATCGAATGAGAAAATAAGTTGAATTATGAAAAAATGAAATGCAATATACTGATACCCCCATTACATAACTACAGTATATGCTGGAGGAAATGAGGTACCGTCAGCAGTACGCAGGACAGGCAAGCGGAGCTCGGCTGGATAGGAATGGGTGAGGCCACCTCCCTCCTGGAGGGGGGTCGAGGGGGGGTGTCTGGCTCATGGGAAGGCATTACCGGAGGCTGACGCGCGCGCGCGCGCGCGCATGAGTGTGTCTGTGCGTACGTGTGTAAGTGTGCATAGGTCGCAGGGTACAGCGAGGGAGGGAGGGAGGAGCGCAAACTGATAACTCGCTGCTACACTCACCACCGTGGCACCAGCGATGCCGGCCAGCGGGAACCACCACTGGACATCTCACGCCCCCGGGGGTAATGCTGTACGATCAACTCCCCCTGAGGGTACTACTGCACGCCCTGGAGGTGCTGCTGCTCGTTTCAGTGGTACAGCTGCGCAAACCACGCCCTTGGGGCAAAGCTGCACTTCCCCCGGGATACTGCTGCATGCTTAACACCCCTAGGATACTGACACGCGCCCTCCTCCGATGGCATTGCCATGCTACATGCTTCACGCTCCTGGGGGCACTGCTAGACGCCCCACGCTCCGGGGACACTGCTGCACGCCCCACGTCCCAGGGGAGAGGTTACTGCTGCATGACTAGGGAAGCATTGCTGCACGCCTGGGGAGATGATGGCACCGCTACTGCTGACAGAACTGCAGCGCCTCTGCACGCTCCATGCCCCAGAGGGGAACTGATCCCAGCCCAGCTGCACGCCTCACGCCCCGAGGGGCACAGCCGCACGCTTCACGCCCCGGGAGGCACTGCTGCGTGACCTACGCCACGAGAACCGCTGCTGCCGACAATACAGCTACATTGCTGCAAACACTACGCTCCGGGAGCGCTGCTACACGTCTCACACTTCGATGGAAACTGCTATACGCCCCAAGCCTTGGGGAGCACTGCAAAATGCCCCACGTCCCACTCCCCAGACCAGAAAGGTACCGCTTTTGCAGAGTGTACAGTTACACTGCCAAACATCCACATACACACACACACACACACCCTACACAATACTTATTCCCTGCAACTACACAAGACGTCTCCCCTCCCCCTCTCCCTCACCACTACACAGCAAATCATCCCCACCAGCAACACTACCACGTTAAGCATCATCCCATCACAAACACCAGGGGAACCTTTTCCACCACACTCTGAGGTCTTGGCCATGAGGGAACTAACCCCTACCAAAACCCATCTGGCACTGCTGAGGATCACTAATTCCACACTCATGAGGCATTTTTGGCAAAGCCGAGCGCTCGAGACTTTTCAAAACTATGCGATTTATAGCCAGGTGCTTGTGTATCTCGTACACACTGTGTAAAGTTATGACAAAACAATCCTGCGATGTAGGGCTATTTCTCTCTTGCTTATGCTGTCACACGTGGAATACTGGCGAGGCTTCGTCTGTTCCGACAACCAACCGAATATTGATATTCTTTTTCACAGGTAAGGATCTTGCCAAGGAACGTGTCCTCCGGGGCAGAGCACATGTCTCCATGGATTTCGCAGGAGTGATGGTGATCTGGTAACACCCAACAAGTCGTTCATGACCAAAATAATACAAAAAAAAAAAAACATTTGGGAAACTTACAATGTTGTGCACAGTCCCAGGTAAAGGTAATGCCGTGTTTTTTCCTTCCCCTCACCTAGGTGACGCTACTGTGACACGATGCTACGTGGAAAGGTCGCTCATGTACGACATACTCTGGGAAGCATTTTACCCATGTCCAGTCGAGCAGAGGTCAACATGCTCATTTCACCTAATGCCACACAGGACCTGCGTGTACGCTCTTCGTGGTGTATCGGTTAGTGTTCCTGGTCGTGAAGCATTCAGGGGCCGCCCAGGGTCGAGCGCATAGGTTCGAATCCTGGTTGGGACGGTCGGTCCACAGTCAACCCAACTGTTCATCCAACTTTAAGAGTTGGTCGATAAAATGGGTACCTGGCTCAGGCTAGGATATATATATATATATATATGTGTGTATGTGTGTGTGTGTGTGTGCGTGTGTAGAGAGAGAGAGAGAGAGAGAGAGAGAGAAGCAACCAATCACCAACCCATTCGATCCCTTTCTTAAAAGGTCATCACAACCCTGGGTGCCATGACCGTCTTCGTCTGGAATACTGACCTCATCATCCGCTCGACCACGGCGGCACGACCTTTGGGTACGATGGCCTAGTCTTTGACCTGACCCCTAGTGGCCAGGCCACCAAGCCTAAGGGTCGTGCCTTTGCACAACACTGTATGGCTCTGTGGTTAAGTTGCTCTGTGGTTAAGTTCTCTCATCTGTGATTTATCTTCCGTAAGACAATCACGTTGCTTAACCCCACCGTTGCTTCCGTACATTCACTTCCCGTTGTTTCTGACTCCTGTGTTATGATTCCTCACGCAGAGAGAATGTCGAGATATTAGAGGTGCCAACAACTCTATCAGACAGTTGTTTTCAAGGTTGGCCTGTAACTTCTGGAGCAGTGATGTTGAGGCAGGTTGGCCACAATCCCTGTAAGTTCTATAACTTATGTAGAAGTAAGTAATTGAGTTACTAGAATCAGCTGTATACCTGGAGAAAATTTCGCTATTTTCATTCGATGACGTGTACGCCATTCTGAATGAACTTCAATGTGTTTTTAAGCAGTGAATTTAGTTGTGTGTCCGTGTGGCCACTTAAGCCTTGACCACATGGTGTGTATCCGTGTGTCCACTCAAGCCTTGACCACAAGGTGTGTGTCTGTGTGGCCACTCAAGCCTTGACCACATGGTGTGTGTGTGTGTGTGTGGCCATTCAAGTCTTGACCACACGGTGTGTGTCGTGTGGCCATTCAAGCCTTTGCAACACGATGTGTGTCCGTGTGGCCAGTCAAGCCTTGACCACACGGTGTGTGTCTGTGAAGCCAGTAAAGCCTTGACCACACGGTGTGTATGTGTGGCCACTCAAGCTTTGACCACAAGGTGTGTCTGTGTGGCCACTCAAGTTATGGCCACATGGTGTGTGTCTGTTTGGCCACTCAAGCCATGACCACACAGTGTGTGTCTGTGGGGCCACTCAACCCTTGACCACACGGTGTGTCTGTATGGCACTCAAGCCTTGACCACACGGTGTGTCTGTATGGCACTCAAGCCTTTACCACACGGTGTGTGTCCGTGTGGCCACTCAAGCCTTTACCACACGGGGTGTGTCTGTGTGGCCACTCAAGCCTTGACCACACGGTGTGTGTCTATGTAGACATCCAAGCCTTGACCACACGGCGTGGTGTGCGTCTGTGTGGCTACTCAAGCCTTGACCAAACGGTGTAATGTGTGTGTCTGTGTGACCACTCAAGCTTTGACCACACGGTGTGTGTCTGTGTGGCCAATCAAGATTTACCAAACGGTGTGTGTCTGTGGGGCCACTCAAGCCTTGACCACACGGTGTGTGTCTGTGTGGCCACTCAAGCCTTGACCACACGGTGTGTATCTGTGTGGCCACTCAAGCCTTTACCACACGGTGTGTGTCCTTGTGGCCACTCAAGCCTTTACCACACGGTGTGTGTCTGTGTGGCCAGTCAAGCCTTGACCACACGGTGTGTATCTGTGTGGCCACTCAAGCCTTGACCACACGGTGTGTATCTGTGTGGCATACTCAAGCCTTGACCACACGGCGTGTGTCTGTGAGACCACTGAAGCCTTGACCACATGGTGTGTGTCTGTGTGGCCACTCAAGCCTTGACCACACTGTGTGTGTCTGTGGGGCCACTCAAGCCTTTACCACATGGTGTGTGTCTGTGTGGCCAGTCAAGCCTTGACCACACAGTGTGTGTGTGTGGCCACTCAAGCTTTGACCATACGGTGCGTCTGTATGGCCACTCAAGCCTTTACCACACGGTGTGTCTGTGTGGTCACTCAGGCCTTTACCACACGGTGTGTGTGTCTGTGTGGCCATTCAAGCCTCGATCACAAGGAGTGAGTCGTCTAGTGAAGCCTCGGAGACAAGCTTCCCCTGTGAGGTGTGGTACACAAAAGCCGCGTGGAGCGTTGATACAGAGAAGGACTGACGTAGACTCAAACAGAAATCTCGTGATTTGGAGGATCAATGTCTCTCTGTTGGAGATGCTGGTTGCCAGGTGGAGGATGGAGGCTGGTTGTCAGGTGGAGGGTAGAGGCTGGTTGCCGGGTGGAGGGTAGAGGCTGGTTGCCGGGTGGAGGGTTGAGGCTGGTTGCCGGGTGGATCTGACTCCTCCCCCTTCAATACATTCATCAGTAGACATAATCTATTGATACGTCATACTGCAAGACCCTCCCCACCACCACTTGCCTGAGGTCCCTCTCGTGTGTGTCAGCGAGACGCAAGAACGAAGCTATGACCCATGGTTAGGATGACGTGACCTATGACCTTGCCCTTATGGGTCAGGTTAAAGAGCAGGTCACCTTACTAAAAGGTCGTCCCGTCACGGCCACGGAGCTGATCACCGTGCTGCCTTGCGTGGCGCCACGTACTCTGACTTTCCTCCTGCAGGAGGCACTTGGAACCACGAGGTAGGTAGCGACCCGTGAGGCGTACCCGTGCGAGCAGCCCAGCCGTCCGTGTAACGCGTCACGGGCCACTCGCCCACACCCTGGGCTCCGTGACGTTGATGTGCTGCTGTGGGTGCCGACTGGCTACCACGCCCACACGACCGTCGAGAGGGGCAGGGGTACCACATCCATACCACCATCTGCAGATGATGGTAAGGCCGCTTGCGAGTGGACACAGAGTCCTAAGTCTCAGGGGCCAGCCAATCTGCCCTCCCTGGTAATACCCCATTATAAGCCAGACATGATAATCACGTCAATCCACCTGTTAGTGATATGTTTCCTGCTGTGCATGTTATTATGTAGTCTTTTTTAATTTTGTTTTGTTCCGCTACACGACCAAAATTTCCAGTTTTTCACTAATGTTATGACCTGTGGCTGAGTGTATGTGGGCAACCCAGTCATCTGTGACAACAAGATCACGGCACAAGCATTGAAAACTTCTAGCCGTCTTGTCAGTCAGATCCCGCCACTCTCTTCATTTTATGTACTATATGGGAGACTCTCCTCCACCCCCAACCCTGATCTGCTAACACATAAACTCTAAACTTTCTCATATCAGTCTGAAAAGAGGGTGCTGAAATGGTTTGGACATATGGAGAGAATGATAGAGGAAAGGTTGACAAAGGATATATGTGTCAGAAGTGGAGGGAACAAGGATAACAAGGAGACCAAATTGGAGGTGGAAGGATAGAATGAAAAAGATTTTGAACTATCACATGCAGGAGGGTGAGAGGCGTACACAGGATAGAGTAAATCGGACCGATGTAGTATACTAGGGTCGACGTGCTGTTAATGGACTGAACCAGGGCATATGAAATGCCCAAGGTAAACCATGGAAAGGTCTGTTAGGTCCAGTTGTGGATAGGGAGCTGTGCTTTCGTTGCATTACGCATGACAGCTAGAGAATGGATTTGAGCGGATGTGGCCTTTCTTCGTCTGTTCCAGGTGCTACCTCGCAAGCGCAGGAAGCGGCGATCAAGTAAGAGAAAGAGAGAGAGAGAGAGAGAGAGAGAGAGAGAGAGAGAGAGAGAGAGAGAGAGAGAGAGAGAGACTCCGCCTGCATGAGGGTACACCACGAGTGCAAAGTCACCTTTTGCAGTGGCTGTATCTTTAGTACAGACTCGTCAAAGAACTTCATACTTCAAAGGAGTCCACATTTCTCTGCTACTGGAAGTATCGCAGTCTTGGACTGCGAGAGCCTCTGGAAAAAGGTCCTAAGTAACACCAGGACACCTTCTTTCAGGAAAGAAGTCCTGGGGTAATCATAATGAATAAAAGGCAAAGGGTGTCTATCTCAAGAGTGTGCACGTACATAAGGTGATATACAGGTCACCTCCACGAAAAGAGAACAACATGATCCAAGCGTTTTCCTGTTAATGACATTTTCAGGTCAAACAAGAAAGAAAATCATTCCTGTATTCCCTGAGGATGTGATTAGCATGAATACTGTGCCACTTTCCCGGTGGTGGCCTGGATAATGTTATTTTTGTAACCTCAGATCCCTTTGTATGGGGTTCCGGCGAGGCACTCGATGCCGTTGTACTCTTTTCTGTCCAGAGACACAGTGAAGATGATACGGCTTTGTCGAGAGTGACTTCTCGTTTTCAGTGTTGATACTTAATAGGCAGAGTCTGGGAGTACAAACTTGTACATTATCATTACTCATTACTACTATTATTGTCATTATCTTTATTATTATCATTACCATTATTACTATCACTATTAGTGGTAGTAGTTGCTGTCATATCATTATATTTCTATCATTATTATTATTATTACTATTATTATGACTATTATCATTATTATTATTATTACTATTATTATTATTATTATTACTATTATTATTATCATTATTATTATTATTATTATTATTATTATTATTATTATTATTAT
>JAYMFT010142249.1:0-12798 GCA_038088735.1 Panulirus argus
ATATATATATATATATATATATATATATATATATATATATATATATATATATATATATATATATATCATGGTGTAATCCACACCAGATACAACGAATATTCATCATTTCTCTTCTGGAACGTTGGTCACGAGAATGTCGACCGGATAGTAGACAACCAACAAGATTAATACATCATACGTGCCTCTGATCAGACACCATTCCTGCGACCCAGGTTCGACCCCTGGGCATGCAAAAGGTGAAATTGTTTAGGTATATTCAGATCTACGTATAGTACTGAGTGTATAATGATGCGTTTCACTTAAGGTCGTCTGTGTTGTCAGGTGAGACAACAATTCCATAAGATCAATGAAATATCTATTTGACTGTCTATCCATCTATCTATGTGCGTTCTATACTGGGCCAACTTTTCATCTCAATTTTTCAACCATATTCCTACCCGAAACAAAATAAGAATAACATTGAATATCAAATCGTATGTAGAAAAAGTCCGCAATCAAGAAACAGAAAATTTTCTAGAGTATAAAAAAAAATGATTAAAAATATATCAAATTCAACTCCATTATCACTCGAAAAAAAAAATTTAGACGTCAGAGTTGACTGACAGACAAGGTTGATGATGTTGGGATATCTGAGATAACGATGTTAGACAGATGGGATACATCTATCCCATGGAACCACCTGCTGTGTCATGTCACACTGATCTGTTGTGTATGTCCAGACCTGGTATATATATGGTCATACTAAGAGACATGACTAGAGCAAGGCCTGGTAAGTTATGTCACACAAAGGTGTCATTTGTTTTTACAGTGGGACCTGATGTTTCATATGACACAAACATGAAATATGTATCCACAGTGGAACCTGGTGTTTCATATGACACTAACATATGTATCCCAGTGGGACTTGATGTTTTATGTGACACAAACATAAGATATGTATCCACAGTGGGACTTGGTGTTTCATATGGTACTAACATATGTGTCCACGGCGGGACCTGATGTTTCATGTGACACCAACGTAACATATGTATCCATAGTGGGACCTGATGTTTCATGTGACACTAACATAACATATGTATCCATAGTGGGACCTGATGTTTCATGTAGCACAAACATAAGATATGTATCCACACTGGAATCTGTTGTTTCATGTGACACTAACATAACATATGTATTCACAGTGGAACCTTATGTTTCATGTGACACAAACATAAGATATGTATCCACAGTGGGACCTGGTGTTTCATATGGTACTAACATAAAATTTATATCCACAGCGGGACCTGATGTTTCATGTGACACCAACGTAACATATGTATCCATAGTGGGACCTGATGTTTCATGTGACTTAGCATAACATATGTACCCATGGTGGGACATGATGTTTAATGTAACACCACCATAACATATGTATCCACAGTGAGACCTGATGTTTCACGTGACGCTACCATAACATATGTATCCGCAGTGGGAATCGATGTTTCACGTGACACTAACATAACATATGTATCCACAGTGGGACCTGGTATGCGAGCGTCGTCCGCTGTACTCAACAACACAGGCAATCTCGCAGCTCGGGAAATTAGTAGGATCCTTCGCTTTTGCCTTCCTGATTGAGACGTAACTATAGACTGAGATGTGTTTTATACGTCTTTATAGGTGGAGGCCTAACAGCTTACTCATCACACACATCCACACACCTGCACAGGCGGAGGCTTTCCCGTACACTTAGCCTAAGCTGACAGACATCGCTAATAACAGCGACAGATATTTGCTTATATCATAAATGTAAATAGAATATCCCGGCAGCGCACTTGTATCAGTTTTATGTTGATGCTTTATTCTCTGCCGAATGCACTGAGTGTTTCTGCTCCACACTCTGGGGAATGCCTTTACTTCTTTGATTCAGTTCACATTACCATGCAACTTAAAAAGCAACAAAAATATATGTTTGTAAAACATGTACTGTCACGTTTTATACCCCTGTCATGGGCTGTCATGCTTCATACCCCTATCATGGGCTGTCATGTTTCATACCCCTGTCAAGGGCTGTCATGTTTCATACCCCTGTCATGAAGTGTCGTGTTTCATACCCCTGTCATGGGCTGTCATGTTTCATACCCTTGTCATGGGCTTTCATGTTTCATACTCCTATCATGGACTGTCATGTTTCATACCCTTGTCATAGGCTGTCATGTTTCATACCCCTGTCATGAACTGTCGTGTTTCATACACCTGTCATGGACTGTCATGTTTCAGACTCCTGTCATGGGCTGTCATGTTTCATACCCTTGTCATGGGCTGTCATGTATCATATCCCTATCATGGAATGTCATGTTTCATACCCCTGTCATGGGCTGTCATGCTTCATACCCCTGTCATGATCTGTCATGTTTCATACCCCTGTCATGGGCTGTCATTTTTCATACCTCTGTCATGGGCTGTCATGTTTCATACCCCTGTCATGGGATTTTATGTTTCATGCTCCTACCATGGACTCATATGTTTCATACCCTTGTCATGGGCTGTCATGATTCATACCCCTGTCATGAACTGTCATGTTTCACACCCTTGTCATGGGCTGTCATGTTTCATACCCTTGTGATGGGCTGTCATGTTTCATGCCCCCGTCATGGACTGTCATTATCATACTCCCATCATTAACTGTCATGTTTATACCCCTGTCATGAGCTGTCACGTTTCATACCCCTGTCATGGGCTGTCACGTTTCATACCCTTGTCATGAGCTGTCACGTTTCATACCCCTGCCATGAGCTGTCAAGTTTCATACCCCTGTCATGTTTCATACCCTTGTCATGGGCTGTCATGTATCGTATCCCTATCATGGATTGTCACGTTTCATACCCCTGTCATGAACTGTCGTGTTTCATACCCTTGTCATGGACTGTCATGTTTCATACCCCTGTCATGGACTGTCATGTTTCATACCCCTGTCATGGGCTGTCATGTTTCATACCCTTGTCATGGGCTGTCGTGTTTCATACCCCTGTCATGGGCTTTCATGTTTCATACCCCTGTCATGAACTGTCGTGTTTCATACCTTGATATGGGCTGTCATGTTTCATACCCTTGTCATGGACTGTCATGTTTCATACTCATGTCATGGACTGTCATGTTTCATACCCTTGTCATGGACTGTTATGTTTCATACCCATGTCATTGCTTTCATGTTTCATGCTCCTATAATGGACTGTCATGTTTCATGCCCCTGACAGGGGCTGTCATGTTTGATACCCCTGTCATGGCTTGTCATGTTTCATACCTCTGCCATGGGCTGTCATGTATCATATTCCTATCATGGACTGTCATGTTTCATACCCTTGTAATGGGCTGTCATGTTTCAAACCCCTACCATGAGCTGTCGTGTTGCATACCCCTGTCATGGGCTGTCACGTTTTATGCCCCTGTCATTGGCTGTCACGTTTCATACCCTTGTCATGGGCTGTCACGTTTCATACCCCTGTCATGGGCTGTCATGTTTCGTGCCCCTGTCATCGGCTGTCACGTGTCATACCCTTTTCATGGGCTGTCACGTTTCATACTCCTGTAATGGGCTGTCATGTTTTATACCTCTGTCATGAGCTGTCATGTTTCCTACCCATGTCATATGTTGTTATGTTTCATATACCTGTAATGGGCTGTCATGTTTCATACCCCTGTCATGGGCTGTTGTGTTTCATACCCCTGTCATGGGCTGTCATGTTTCATACCCCTGTCATGGGCTGTCACGTTTCATACCCTTGTCATGGGCTGTCACGTGTCATACTCCGGTAATGGGCTGTCATGTTTCGTCGTGTTTTATACCCCTGTCATGGGCTGTCATGTTTTATACCCATTTCATGGGCTGTCATGTTTCATACCCCTACCATGAGCTGTCATGTTTCATACCCCTATCATGGGCTGTCACGTTTCATGCCCCCGTCATCTGCTGTCACGTTTCATACCCTTGTCATGGGCTGTCACGTTTCATACCCCTGTCATGGGCTGTCACGTTTCGTGCCCCTGTCATCGGCTGTCACGTGTCATACCCTTTGCATGGGCTGTCACGTTTCATACTCCTGTAATGGGCTGTCATGTTTCATACCTCTGTCATGAGCTGTCGTATTTCCTACCCATGTCATGGGCTGTCATGTTTCATACTCCTGTTATGGGTTGTAATATTTCATACCCCTGTCATGGGCTGTCATGTTTCATACCCCTGTCATGGGCTGTCATGTTTCATACCTCTGCCATGGGCTGTCATGTATCATATTCTTATCATGGACTGTCATGTTTCATACCCTTGTCATGGGCTGTAACGTTTCATACTCCTGTTATGGGTTGCCATGTTTCATACCCCTGTCATGGGCTGTCATATTTCATACCTCTGTCATGTGCTGTCATGTTTCATACCCTTGTCATGGGCTGTCATGTTTCATACCCATGTCATGGGCTATCGTGTTTCATACCCCTGTCATGGACTGCCATGTTTAATATTCCTGTCATGGGTTGTCATGTTTCATATCCCTGCAATGAGTTGTCATGTCTCATACCTCTGTCATGGGCTGTCATGTATCATACTTCTATCATGGACTGTCATGTTTCATACCTTTGTCATGGGCTGTCATGTTTCATACCTCTATCATGAGCTGTCGTGTTTCATACCCTGTCATGGGCTGTCATGTTTCATACCCCTGTCATGGGCTGTCACGTTTCATACTCTTGTCACGGCCTGTCACGTTTCATACTCCTGTAACGGGCCGTCATGTATCGTCGTGTTTCATACCCCTGTCATGGACTGTCATGTTTCATACCCCTGTAATAGGCTTTTATGTTTCATAACCCTGTCATAGGCTGTCATGTTTCATACCCATATCATGGGCTGTCGTGTTTCATACCCCTGTCATGAGCTGTCGTGTTTCACACCCCTGTGATAGGCTGTCACGTTTCATATCCCTCTTCATGGGCTGTCATGTTTCATACCCCTGTCATGGGCTGTCACGTTTCATACCCTTGTCACGGCCTGTCACGTTTCATACTCCTGTAATGGACTGTCATGTTTCGTCGTGTTTCATACCCCTGTAATAGGTTGTCGTGTTTCATACCCCTCTCATGGGCTGTCATGTTTCATATTCCTGTCAGTTAACACAACTCTGGAATCAGGTATTAAAAGCCCATCAATCATTACCCGTTAAAAGCTTAGTGTCACATACCTGTCACTCACTTCAACGCACAGACCTGCGACATATACACTTCACTCGCTGCAATTTAGACCTGTGTCACATGCCCGTCACCCACCACAACACCCAGACCCACGTCACACGCCCGTTACTCACCACACAATTAGGAGAGGATGGTATACCCAGGAGTTGAGTAAAAACTTCCTTACACATTAATACCCAACTTCTACTCATGTCAGAGATATTCATGATATAACCATGACAAACATCATACCTTTACGGAAAACAAGGTTGGGATGATATGAGATTTCCATAATTCTAGTAACACTGGTGTTGACGACAGGAAGGATGTGCTAGTAACACTGCTGTTGACGGCTGAAAGGTGCGTTAGTAACACTGGCGTTGATGGCAGGAAGGGTGTGCTAGTAACACTGCTTTTGACGGCTGGACGGGTGTGTTAGTAATACTGGTGTTGATGGCAGGAAGGGTGTGCTAGCAACATTGCTGTTGACGGATGGAAGGGTGTGTTAATAACACTGATGATAGTGGCAAGAGGAGTGTGTTAGTAACAATGCTGTTGACGGCAGGAAGGGTGTCTTAGTAACACTGGCGTTGATGGCAGAAAGGGTGTGCTAGTAACACTGCTTTTGACGGAAGGAATGGTGTGTTAGTAACACTGGCGTTGATGGCAGGAAGGGTTTGCTAATAACACCGTTGTTGACGGCAGGAAGGATGTGTTAGTAACACTGGCGTTGATGGCAAGAAAGGTGTGCTAGTAACACTAAAGATAACGGCAGGAGGGTGTGCTAGTAACACTGGTGTTGATGGCAAGAAAGGTGTGCTAGTAACAATGATGATAACGGCAGGAGGGTGTGCTAGTAACACTGATGTTGACGGCAGGCAAGGTGTGCTAGTAACACTGGTGTTGACGGCAGGAAGGATGTGTTAGTAACACCGGCGTTGACGGCAGTAAGATTGTGTTATTAGAATTAGTGTTGATGGCAGGAAGGGTGTGCTAGTAACACTATTGTTGACGGCTGGTAGGGTGTGTTAGTAACACTGGTGTTGATGGCAGGAAGGGTGTACAAGTAACACTGCTTTTGAGGGAAGGAATGGTGTATTAGTAACACTGGCGTTGATGGCAAAAAGGGTGGATTAATAACACTGCTGTTGACAGCAGGAAGGGTGTGTTAGTAACACTGGCGTTGATGGCAGGAAGGGTGTGCTAGTAACACTGCTTTTGACGGAAGGAATGGTGTGTTAGTAACACTGGTGTTGATGGCAGGAAAGGTGTGCTATTAACACTGATGTTGACGGCAGGCAAGGTGTACTAGTAACACTAGTGTTGACGGCAGGCAAGGTGTGCTTGTAACACTGGTGTTGACGGCAGGAAGGATGTGTTAGTAACACCAGCGTTGACGGCAGAAAAGAGTGTATTAGTAAAATTTTCGTTCATGGCAGGAAGGGTGTGCTAGTAACACTGCTATTGACGGCTAGAAGGGTGTGTTAGTAACACTAGTGTTGATGGCAGGAAGGGTGTGCTATTAACACTACTTTTGACGGAAGAAATGGTGTCTTAGTAACACTGGCGTTGATGGCAGGAAGGGTGTGCTGGTAACACAGATGTTGACTGCAGGAAGGGTGTGTTAGTAACACTGGCGTTGATGGCAGGAAGGGTGTGCTAGTAACACTGCTGTTGACGGCTGGAAGGGTGTGTTAGTAACACTAGTGTTAATGGCAGGAAGGGTGTGCTAGTAACACTACTTTTGACGGAAGAAATGGTGTGTTAGTAACACTGGCGTTGATTGCAGGAAGGATGTGCTAATAATACTTCTGTTGACGGCAGGAAAGGTGTGTTAGTAACACTGGTGTTGATGGCAGGAAGGATTTGCTAGTAGCACTGATGATAACGGCAGGAGGGTGTGCTAGTAACACTGATGTTGATAGCAGGAAGGGTGTGCAAGTAACACTGATGATAAAGGCAGGAGGATGTGTTAGTAACACTGGTGTTGATGGCAGGAAGGGTGTGCTAGTAACACTCCTGTTGACGGCAGGAAAAGTGTGTTAGTAACACTGGTGTTGATGGCAGGAAGGGTGTGCTAGCAACACTGCTGTTGACGGCTGGAAGGGTGTGTTAGTAACAATGGTGTTGATGACAGTAAGGGTATGCTAGTAACGCTGGTGTTGACGGCTGGAAGGGTGTGTTAGTAACACTGGCGTTGATGGCAGGAAGGGTGTGCTAGCAACACTGCTGTTGACGGCTGGAAGGATGTGTTAGTAACACAGGTGATGATGGCAAGAAGAGTGTGTTAGTAACAATACTGTTGACGGCAGGAAGGGTGTGCTAGTAACACTCCTGTTGACGGCAGGAAAAGTGTGTTAGTAACACTGGTGTTGATGACAGTTTGGGTATGCTAGTAACGCTGGTGTTGACGGCTGGAAGGGTGTGTTAGTAACACTGGCGTTGATGGCAGGAGGGGTGTGCTAGCAACACTGCTATTGACGGCTGGAAGGGTGTGTTAGTAACACTGGTGTTGATGACAGGAGGGGTATGCTAGTAACGCTGGTGTTGACGGCTGGAAGGATGTGTTAGTACCACTGGCGTTGATGGCAGGAGGGGTGTGCTAGCAACACTGGTGATAACGACAGGAAGGGTGTGTTAGTAACACTGGCGTTGATGGCAGGAAGGGTGTGCTAGTAACACTGATGATAACTTCAGAAGGGTTTGGTAGTAACAATGGTATTGAGGGCAGGCAAGATGTGCTAGTAACACTGGTGTTGACGGCAGGATGGATGTGTTAGTAACACCGGCGTTGACGGCAGTAAGAGTGTGTTAGTAAAATTAGTGTTGATGGCAGGAAGGGTGTGCTAATAACACTGGTGTAAACGGCATAAAGGGTGTCTTAGTAACACTGGCGTTGATGTTAGGAAGGGTGAGCTAGTAACACTAGTGTTGACGTCTGGAAGGGTGTGTTAGTAACACTGGCATTGATGGCAGGAAGAGCGTGCTAGCAACACTGCTGTTGACGGCTGGAAGGGTGTGTTAGTAACACTGGTGATGATGGCAAGAAGAGTGTGTTAGTAACAATGCTGTTGACGGCAGGAAGAGTGTGTTAGTAACACTGATGTTGATGGCAGGAAGGGTGTACTAGTAACACTGGTGACAACGACAGGAAGGGTGTGTTAGTAAAACTGGTGTTGATAGCAGGGAGGGTGTGCTAGTAACATTGCTGTTGACGGCTGAAAGGGTGTGTTAGTAACACTGGTGATGATGGCAAGAAGAGTGTGTAAGTAACAATGCTGTTGACGGCAGGAAGGGTGTGTTAGTAACACTAGTGTTGACGGAAGGAAGGGTGTGTTAGTAACACTGGCGTTGATGGCAGGAAAGGTGTGCTAGGAACACTGGTGTTGACGGCAGGGAGCGTTTACTCGTAACACTGGTGTTGATGGCAGGAAGGGTGTGTCAGTAACACTGGTGTTGACGGCATTAAGGATGTGTTAGTAACTCTGGCGTTGATGGCAGGAAGGGTCTGCTAGTAACATCGGTGTTGATGGCAGGAGGAGTGTGTTAGTAACACTGGTGTTGCTGGCTGGTTGTGCTACTAACACTGGTTTTGACGGCTAGAAAGGTGTGTTAGTAACACTGGCGTTGACGGCATGAAGGGTGTGTTAGTAACACTGGCGTTGATGGCAGGAAAGGTGTGCTAGGAACACTGGTGTTGACGGTGGGAAGGGTTTACTAGTAACACTGGTGTTGATGGCAGGAAGGGAGTGCCAGTAACACTGGTGTTGACGGCAGGAAGAGTGTGTTAGTAACTCTGGCGTTGATGGCAGGAAGGGTCTGCTAGTAACACTGGTGTTGATGGCAGGAAGGGTGTGTTAATAACATTGGTGTTGATTTCTGGGTGTGTTAGTAACACTGGTGTTGACGGCTAGAAAGGTGTGTTAGTAACACTGGCGTTGACGGCAGGTTGGGTGTGTTAGTAACAATGCTTTTGACGGCAGGAAGGGTGTGTTAGTAACACTGGTTTTGATGGCAGGAAGGGTGTGTTAGTTACGCTGGTGTTGATGGCAGGAAGGGTCTGCTAGTAACACTGGCGTTGGTGGCAAGAAGGGTGTGTTCGTAACACTGGCGTTGATGGCAGGGAGGGTGTGTTAATATCACTGGCGTTTTTGACTACAGGAAGGGTGTATTAGTAAAACTTGTGTTCACGGCAGGCTGGGCAGGAGGCGGTCATCACTGTTGAGTGGAATGCTGACCATGTTATGCAGCCTAGTTGCCGCCGTCTCGCCCACACTAACGATGTACATCCTCATGAAAGGCCTCATCGCTGCGGTGGGCTCCGGCTTCTACATGGCCAACCTCATTCTTTGTAAGTCAGACAGCTTGTATTTGAATCTGAGGCAGTTCTTGGAACACCGATAAGGTAGGAAAACTTCACGTGTTGACTGGTGCGGTCTTGTTAGGGTGAACCAAGTGGACTAGAGAAGAGCGATGTTATGGCGAGTCTCGCCGACTCACTCTAAACTCCCGTCCCTCCAGCAGTGTTGCCGCGGTAAAGTAAATCATGCCAGCCACGTACCGCACAGGAGGAAAGCAAGTGTGTTGCTTCCCTCCCACGTCAGCAGGTAGCAACTGAGGCAGTCTTGGTGTTTGCAGCGTCTGTCTGAAGGCTGCCGCGGCGCTTAACAGTGGTCGCTCTGTGCTTGACTCGCCACCAACAAGCAATATGATTTATATATATACAATATGCAGTATACAATATTCAGTACACCTTCAGCCAGTTACGAAGTTTATAAACTTTATGTCTAACTTTAATGCCTGTTACTCAAGTTTTTCTTTCTTAAAGTGGTGGTTTTCTTGGTATATTGGCACTCCAGTCGATACCACCAAAAGTAGCAGGAACTTACCCAGTAAGTTATGGTATAGTTCATTAAGTATGTATGTGATGGTTCTTGATCTCATTACAGTTAATATTTTATGGTAATTTCGCATGTCATCGTTGAGTTTTTTTACAATTACAGTCGAAATTTAGGTTAAGATATTCACACTTGCCAAAAATGAGGTTACAAACATTCTTGCGCCATCCACCATGAGGGGTTGATGTGGATCGGTTAGCAAGTCTTGCGCCGAGATTATATCCACCAGCGCTGGTGTGCTGCACGTTATATATGTGCAGGATCGATTATTCAAAGGGAGTTCATAGCTCAGTAAGTCGGGTATATTTCGTCGAACAGACAGGAAAGATTATCGTTCGAGGGCAATTCTTCACAGTATAGTAAAGCTGGGTATGTTTTGTATTATAATCCGGATAAATTCTAATTGTGTTTATTGTGCAGAACGCAATTCTGGATCGTTTCCATATTAAAAAAAAAAGGTGTTGAAAGAACTGATTTTCTTTTTAAAACTATAAACTTAGTACAATACAGGACGACTTGAAGTTTATTACTCACTCCTAAAGTTGGTTACAGGGAAAACAGCCAGGCACAGCTGACAATGGTCGATGGTTCATATCAAGTCACTTTACAGTTATCTGCGTGAGATTGTATAGCACCAAATACAATAAGCTTTGTGATACAACTGAAACAAGAGAATGATAAACAGTTAGGGAATCTTTCATGAGGTCGTAACGACACGTTATCAAAGGGAGTTGTTATTGTGGAAGGGTGGACTGTTCCTCATGTAGAGGGAAGTAAAGAGTTTCTCCTTCTTGTTCAACATCCAAAGGTCTCCTGAGGCAAGATGCCGATTGGAGAACTGAAACAAGGAAAAGCTAAGTGCTGTGAAAACGAGGCTTGGCAAATATGATTTAATTTGTTGTTATAAAAAGAATTAACTTGATTATAGGCTGGACTGGAAGAGTAAGGGGAGATGGCTGTCGAACTCTGGCCAGACCTGACAACATACGTGTAATACTAATCAGTTCTTACTACACATGTGCATTGACAGCTAGTGCTCGCAACACACACATAATACAAGTCAGTCCTCGCAACGTACGCATTACTCTAATTATTAGGAACTGATACATTTGCAGGACTCTCGGGCTTTTATAAAGTATCAATACTGTACTCTGATTAATTGTCTGGGCTTTAGGCCTATCAGCTGCCAGGATCATTAAGGCCGTCAACGTCAAGCTACAACGTCCACCAACCGAAAAATCTTTAACACCTTCTTCGGGTGTTAAAGATAATTCTAAGACCACATACACTCTCATTATGCATGTGGCCCATGATACTATACTCTGAAACCCTCAGATCTTTTATAAGAAAAGCAAAATACGTAAATTATAAATAATTGTCGAAATATAGTAAGAATAATAGAGAAGGAAAAGTAGACCAGGATGCAGGTCGTGAGTGGAGACACATACACAATCACAAATTGTCAGCATCCAGGAAATCTGCTGTACCTCAAGCTCTTCCAGAATTTCCAGAAAATATAATGATTAACGATAGTTTGTTATGTACAGGGCTGTAGTATCGGAGTATGTGTTCCATCTCTGTACGGTCGGCTAACTTCTGACCTTCATCCATTATGCAACCTGAGTACTCTTATTTCTGTAACAGTATTAACTTGTCGATATTACAGACAAAAACAAGATTACCTCTTTTTTCAGTCATCAGTGTTCGATTAGGAAGATGATTATCCTTGGATTCATCTTAGCTGGAACTTCTTTACAGGTCTGGAAATAAGTTCGCCCAAGCAACGGTCGGCGATTGGTGGGCTGTTTGCGATTCCCTGGGGTCTGGGGTATATGGTGTTGCCTGGCGTGGCTTACTTCATTAGGGACTGGCAACTGCTCCAGGCAACATTCACACTCCCGACACTCATTTTCTTCGCATATATCTGGTAAGAGTTCCCTCTGGTTCGTTGTTCCATAATGCTTCAGCAGAGCATGTCTTTACTCACGCTCGGTTCTCACTCTAAATAACAGGTTTTCTAGACATGTCTCTTCAAAATTCCTTTGCATCAGCCAATGGTTTCTGTGGGTCTCGTGGTGCCTAGAGCAGTCTTGGTGATGCATGTTTACAATCCTCTAGAATATAGATTTGAAGTTTAATGAGGCGCATAACCAATCACAGAACAAACAAAGGATACCAACCAGTTTTGTATTCACGTTTTCAACCCTCTGATAGTTATCTTCGTTGGTAACACGAGGACCCTTTGTTAGAAAGAGGTCTTGGAGTAATTGTAAATAAATTGATACATATATCCTTCTATTTATTAATTTATCCATTCATTTGTCTATTTATCTATTCATTATATTTCTATTATCCCTGGGGATAGAGGAGAAAGAATGCAATAAAAAAACTCGTTTTACTCTAAGTTGGCGAAGAAGCCATGCCTCTATTCGATAGCTAAAGTAGCTGATTGGTTCATATACAATATTCGTGTCGCTATCCATCTATGTACACTAAGTGTGTGCACATTTTATAATCAGACCAGTTCTTCTGTACAATAATGTTAAAAATTAGAAACATAAAAAACTAAATAATTTTAAGGCATTAACACTTTAGAGAGGATGTTAGAAATGTTAAACATTTATCACAAACGGTCGAAGTCAAGGACAACATCATTTTCGAATGAAGCCTATTCATTATTTCTTTGTTTTGTAGCAAA
>JAYMFT010142260.1:0-12798 GCA_038088735.1 Panulirus argus
ATATATATATATATATATATATATATATATATATATATATATATATATATATATATTCTTGTGAACGTTTAGTATAGATATCCGTTTAGACACTAAACGAACGTCTCCCGTAACTGCCAATCTTAACTGACGGTAATGAAAACGTTCATGTTCGTTCATCACACTAACTGCCATGGCTTCAGGACAACGACCACCTGGGAAGTTTACCTCTGTATATAGATTGGTGGAGGGGAGAGATTTAGCTTGAAGCCGATTCAAGCGCGTCCTATGGGTGCAGTGCACGGGCATACGGGGTTAGCAAAGGGGGAGGGGGGGTTGTGTTAGTTGGACCAGGAACCTAGAGGGGCCTCGCCTTTTAAGAAAAGTGGGGAACAAGTTGGTACGGTACGGAGTAAGACAGCAAAGGATGCATATGCACAGGGGGAAGTTCCAAATTCAAGGAAGAATGGAATGGTGTTTGGGATGGAGGTAAATAGTTGCAGATGAGAGAGAGAGAGAGAGAGAGAGAGAGAGAGAGAGAGAGAGCGTTGAGGATGTACTGGACAAGACGGGTAGATGTGGCAGATGTGGAGGCAGAGAACACTGTAGAGACATAATTAAGGATAATGATGCAAAAAGACTCGGCTGTTGCTCCGACATGCCCTGGTTCAGTCCGTGGACAGCACGTCGAACCCCCCAGTATACCACATCGTTTCAATTCATTCTGTCCCGTGCACGCTCTGCACCCTCCTGCATGTTCAGGTCGCGATCGCTCAAAATTGAAAAAATCTATGAAAAGTTCAGAATATGAGCAGTGCCCGAAGCTTTTAAAATTTAAGGTTAGTAAAGGACAGAAAATGTGAGGAGATTTGATACACAAAAACTTGAGGACATTCATGTTCTGTTAAGTTTTAGGGCAGAAAGTAGGTTACCAGGCATTTTATGGATAAGTCATTATGCTTCAGTAAAGAATGTTGTAACAAGTTTTTATTAAAAGGTATGCTCGGGTAATTTCCTGGCGTGTGTGAGATTAATTCAGCTACTTTCTTGTGATAATAACAGCGCTAAGTGGTTGGTTAGTTGGTTGGGTGTCAGGCCCTATCAACTGCTAGGGTAATTTGAGGCCGTCAACGTCAAGCTACAACTGCCACCAAACCGAAAAATCTTATTTTAACATTGTCACGTGTTAAGGATAATTCTGTGACCACTTGCATTCTTGCTGTGTGAATGAGGGACGTGTGTGTGTCCTCGGTACACACAGCGCTCGCTAGAAAGCCTAAAATGTACACACAATGCAGGTGAAGTTCACCCTAAATATCCTTAAGTATACACCTGCCGTTGTCTGAATGAGTCTAGATCTTGTTTTCTCTTAGCGTTGAACTCTCTCTCTCTCTCTCTCTCTCGTCCTTGCAGGAATAATTACTATTATTCGAATAATGATAATGATTACTATAATTCCAAAGCCAGAACGAATAAAATACCTCTCCTGTTGAACCAAGATACCAGCCAGATAGTAATAATGATAACCATCTAATCTTTTAACATTATGAAATGACTAGATATCGTGGTATTACTGTATTGTTGAATTTGATGTATTTTACTTAAGGTTTGTCTAAAGATAGTGATACATACATATAAACGCATCAGTTTAGTCTTTATCAACGTAGTAGGAAAACCGAAACATGGATGTTATTAATGTATTTTGTTTATGATATAAAACCCGCTGATATAAATCTGATATAGTCAAGTAAGTATACTGTTCGTTGTAACGAGTGAATTCAGCCTTCAGTGCAGTTGGCCCAGCACACACACACACACACACACCTCCTCGTACCCAGCCCACCCATCAGTTATTCCAGCCCTTAACCCGTCTTAAATAAGTGTGAGTCTATGACGGCTACATTATACTGTTGACTCAAGCTCCTATGTATTTTGAGGGAATTTACAGCCGTTTTGACCTTCGCGATGATTGCTCCCCGCCATTAGCGTGCTAGGCTTCTGGCTGCTCGTATTTCCAAAACTTTAACATTCATCTGGAGTCGTAAAACAACTTTTCTATATAAGTTTCCTATCGTAATCATTAGATAATGAATAGCCTTTTGATCACTGGAAGTCTTAAGTGTGGACTTTAACTTGAACTATACAGCAGCGAACCAAGCGTTTGAAAAATGTTCCAATAAGAATTTATATACCGAACCAACCGTTTGAAAAATGTTCTAATAAGAATTCATTTACCGAAGCAAACTTTTAAAAAAATGTTCGTTAGAATTTATATACCGAACCAAACTTTTAAAAAATGTTCCAGTAAGAATTTATATACCGAACCAACCGTTTGAAAAATTTCCCCATAAGAATTTATATACTGAACCAAACTTTTAAAAAATGTTCCATTAAGAATTTATATACCGAACCAAACTTCAAAAATTGTTCCAGTAAGAATTTATATACTGAACCAAACTTCTAAAAAATTTTCCAATAAGAATTTATATACCGAACCAACACTATGAAAAATGTACCAGACACTAGATGGCGTAGTGGATGGAGGTTTTGGGGGTGGGAGCAGCTGGTCGTAACTCCATCCAGGGTAATCATCTGTAATGAGTGAGGAACGGAACCATACTTATGATTATTAAGGATCGTCTGCACCCGGGATTATTGATTATGAGTGTGACAGTGACGAACGATGCGTGATGGGTGGTGGTGGTGGTATCTTCTGGGCCGCTCCGGCCTGTCATTTCACGCGGGGGATCAGAACGCTGCACGTCAGGAGTGCAAACATGGGCGACTGAGCGGCCGTGCCTGCCCGACTGACTGGCTCAGCTGGCGAGCTACGTAATAACGAACGCCTCTCGCGAGATGGCCGGCCGGATTTACGATCGTCGTACGTCATGGCAGCGGTCGGTGAATGGCATGATATAGTGCGAGTTAAGATTCTCTGAGGGCGCGGATGTACTAATTCTTTGTGGGAATCACGATTGCGGGGGAATATCCGTGTGCGCGCCAAATACCTTAGGGACGAAGATACCATCGATTAGCGAATGTTCTCACGAGCTGGCTGATCAGGAAGCGGTAAAACGGGGAACAATTAGTAGCCCCCGCCAATTACACGTCGGGACAACAGACCTGTAATTTTCCTCGACTGAGAATTATGACAAAGTTGAGGATTATAAGGAGGAGCAGCGTGTTTACAAATGACGGAGTGCTCCAGGTGGACCAAATATGGCGGGGCGGTGGGTGGGCCCCTGCCTGGGTTGTACAGACACCACACGTCTTACCTTCCCAGCGACGTGTGGGGCGGGAAGGGCAAGGGAAGGGAAGGGAAAGGTGTATTGGTGTAGTCCAGACTCTCGAGCGGGGTATGGGGGAAGGGGTCTTGTGAGGCATGAGCCTTATTATGGCTCACCGTGTATACAAACAAAATGAATAAATAGTGAACATTATTTTGTTTCAGGAAGGTTGCTTTTAAATGCTGCACTAATAAACGAAGTGTTAATCATTGGCATGCGAACATATAATCCTAGTTAATAATGTCAGTGAATAGAGAACTGTATTCAGGAATCAAATGAATAAATACCGTGTAATAAAGTACTAAGGCTAAACACAAATGTACACGAGTTGTTACATATAAAGAACTACAGCATAAATGTTTGATGTAATAAAGAAATAGTCATTGCATCTTAAACTAGGTAACTAAAAATGTCAAACTGCTGGTTTGAACTCAGGGAGAGAGAACGAATGAGAACTAAACAGTGTTTGAAAGCCTTTATTGGGAAGGCAATATTTACCTGACAGTAACAAAACATAATACAGCTACAGTATTTAGCATAATATATGAACAGATTTTAAGTTCGCCTTAATGTTTTGGCAAGATTCAAAATACGACAATGCTTATCGCTCAACTGGCAAATTTAAATGTTTATCGTGCGTCACAGACAACAGCTTTACTTGCGCGCTCAAGCTGACTCATATTGCCGAATATTTTCTCAGTGCGATATATATATTTTTTAAGAGGCTGCTGACCTTGGAATGACTGTTCGAGAATAGTTCTTTGAAATTTTAAAAGAAAAAAATGTATACTAAGCAGCGGTTTAACTTGTATTTCATCTCTGGTTTTCTACAATTAACAACTCCATGTTAATAACCATATATAAGCACCTAATCTCTATGATGAATCAACGCTACAGCTGTAGCTGTACTCGCTACACTTCAGCCGAACTCGCTCGCTGCAGAAGCACATAAATTATCAACCTCTGCCGAAGACGACATTACAACTCGTTCCACGAATTGGTTCTCACTTGTTCATCCATAGATAAATTACATACGTGGTCGTAAATTACTCGAGTGCGTCAGGCAACCCCATAGTTAGCGTAAACTACATTATTGCCGTTGATCGCTCGATGCTCTCCAGCTACCTGCTGCTTAGTGCTAGGATCCCACTGTAAGGCGATGGGGAGGAGGAGCCACGAACAGATGGGGAAGATGAGGTGGGTCAAGGCCTGGGCCCCAGGTGGAGACCAAAACAATGGGGGTAGCGATATCAAGGAGGGTTAGATGGTAATAACTGGGCACCAGTGTGAGAAGTGGTGACCGTTATAAACATGGAGGCGATGTCGTATGGCGAAATGGTAATGGGGAGAAGCGTTGGGCGGGTAGATGGTAATGGGTTAGGTAATGTGGACGGATGGACTGGTAATGGGGGAACTTTACAGGAGGGAGATAAAATCGTGATGGGGTAGGTGTGTCGGGTGGACAGAGGAGTCAAGTGGGTAACAATGCTTGGTGGATGAGGGGTAGCGGGGTAGCTATGTTGGAGGTGTGGTGACTGTGTTGGGTTTTGGGGTAGCTGTGTTGGATGGTGTGGTGACTATGTTGGGTGGTGGGGTAGCTTTGTTGGATGGTGTGGTAGCTATGTTGGATGGTGTGGTAGCTATGTTGGATAGTGTGGTGGCTATGTTGGGTAGTGGGGTAGCTATGTTGGATGGTGTGGTAGCTATGTTAGATGATGTGGTAGCTATGTTGGATAGTGTGGTGGCTATGTTGGGTGGTGGGGTAGCTCTGTTGGATGGTGTTGTAGCTATGTTAGATGATGTGGTAACAATGTTGGATGGTGTAGTAGCTATGTTGGATGGTGTGGTGGCTATGTTGGATAGATGTTTATGAGCGACGTCGTCCTTATAGACAACGGATGGGTAGACAAGAATGGGATTTCTATAGCGTTAGATAGCTGTAGATGGTCGTGGGATTAAGACATCGTATGAAAAAGATACTGA
Organism: Panulirus argus; assembly: GCA_038088735.1. NCBI lineage: Eukaryota > Metazoa > Arthropoda > Malacostraca > Decapoda > Palinuridae > Panulirus > Panulirus argus. The sequence goes on from JAYMFT010142260.1 coordinate 5,250, forward strand.
CGCAGGAACAGCCAATGTCGAGCGACATTAGATCGACGGGAGAACATCAGATGAATCGACAATGATTAAACCAGTAGTCAGAGCGGGAGTTAGGACCCCTTGTGTTTTGCACGGTAGACTAGCGCGGCAACGACTGTCGGACGCGAGTTATTGTGCCACTGTGCTGCCGGGGGAAGGTAGGTGTTTAGGATCGAACGAAATTGCGCTACTATCGCTGAGTAGCCATTGATGTTACCGAGAGCGGACGAAGCCTTGGAAGAACACTTCTCTGAAGGGGTGAAGTAACACTCTGGTGTTATTCAACTCGCTTGTTTGTGATTACGCAGTCTCGTCGAAGATGATCTTCTCGCTCCGATGGAGTCCGTCATTTCCCTGCTACTTGACGTAGCGCAGACTTCGAGCCGCACCTGCCCTTGGAGATGAGTTGGTCTTGGGAATTATTATTATATTTTTTATTATTATACTTGATCACTGTTTCCCGCGTTAGCGAATTAGCGCCAGGAAACACACGAAGAAAAGATCCATTCACTCACATACACACATATATACAGATGCAATATCTAAATAAAAAAGAAATTTTGTGAATTTGGAAATTCAAAGTGTCGTAAATATTTACGAGGCAATTTCAATACAGAGGTTAGTTACATCAAGGTTTGCCCAACTTAGTTCACCAGCCAACACGCCTGGTTACGAGCGGCTTGTTGGATCCTTTTTATTATACTTTCAGGAGAAGATAACAGGTAGTGTCACGCGACTCTGGGCATACATACATGCACATATATGCACAATACATATACATACCAACATATACATATATATGTATACATATACATACACATGCATATACACATATACACATGTACATATATAATAATAATAATAATGACATCTTGGACCAGGTCTTACTTTCCCAATCTCGAGTGCAAAACGTAGTTAAGTTGCGACGAATCGACGAGACATTATTACAGAGCATTGACGAAAAAGACTTTTAATGGAAGGATAGTGACGATTGGGTCAAACAACCAACTGCAGACGAATTTCCATCAAACCACCAGTAATCGGACGAAAACTTGGCACACGAGCGTGAGCCAGAAGCTGAGAAGCCATTGTGATAAAGGACTTTGGCGTGTGAGATGATGAGGGAAAATTATAAAGAGTGGAAGTACACACGTGTGATTTTTGATCGATTCTCCAACGCGCTTTTTGACGCGCGATCGATCCAGCCGACACTTCACACGGGGACAGATCGTAGCCGGCGTGGGGGAGGAGACCGTTTGTATTGAGGGGGTGGGGGTGGGGGGCGGGTGAAGGGAGGGGCCGGCGCAGGGTTAGGCCAGCGCGCAAGATGGCCCTTATTAAGCGAGTCTTGAATTATGATCAGATAATATTTTCAGATACGGAATTTATCGGGGTTTCTTATGGGTCTGACGGCTACGTAGCGTTGGCTGATTTTTCTCTCTATTGATTTTTGCCATGCATGACTTATTATTCTTTAATTTTCTTTATTATTGGTTGATATGTAACGCCGTATCGTAAGTGAGAATGTTTAATGAATTGTAAAGACTGAGTGATTCGATGGAGCCCTGTGTTCCATCGCGCTCGTTATCGTTCCTATTGTTCCTTCTTGTTCATGAACCCTCTCGGAGCACGACGACTGTACGACCCTTGAGCACGACGGCACGGCATGTTAAGTTCTGTGGCACGGTCCTCATGTACCCATCATACCCAAGGGTTGTCCCTTCGTGCCGTACATTTGTGCTCAAGGGTAGCACCGTTGTGCTCAAAGGGTCGTACCGTTGCGCACAAGGGTCGTAGCAAAACCAAGGGTCGTCCCTTCGTGCACAAGGGCCGTACCTTGTGCACAAAGGCCGTACCTTTGTGCACAAGGGTAGTACCTTCGTGCTCAAAGGTCATACTTCAGTGCACAATGTCGTACCTTCGTGTACAAGGGCCGTACCTTCGTGCACAAGGGCCGTACCATTGTCCACTAGATGTTCATGTTTACCATAGTTTTGCTTGTTCTTCCATACGTTCTGCTGGTCTCATGTCAAGGTATTACCGGACTCCAGCCGCGAGTGAAGCGTTCACGAGGGTAAATAAGCTTTTGAAATGATAAATAATTATCAGTTGTCCTTAACTGATTGCAGTCTCTGTCGCATACGCGGCACACGCAAATCTGTCTCTTTAAGTATTTCTCACACAAGATGTCTCCATGCAGTCCCGGAGGGCGTATGGGTGATGTGTCGGACGGGTTGAGACACGAGGAACGCGTCCGTTGTGGTGCTGCACACGACGGACGGCTCCAGCTGGAGTTGGAAGTCAATGTAGATATCCAAAAAATTCACTACGGTTCACAAAATTGGTCTTCTGGATTTTTTTCCTTGTTGATTTTTCTTTCTTTTTTTTTTAGTCACATTCTCTTCCGGGGTGTTATCCTGGCTCTCTCGCCTCCTCCTCCTCCTCCTCCCCTCACCATGAGGCTATAACCATTCAAGACTGCCTCTCGCAATCCCCTCATATCGGACGTTCTGACCCCCTCATCGTCACTCGTGCTTCATCCACTCTTCTTCCCCCCTCCCCCTATCACCCCATTCCCCTCCCCTTCCCCCTCCCACCCCTCACACCCTAAGAGATATCCCACACATGGCCGAGTCACCCCCACTTTCTCAATAGCCTTTTCAACCATGGTGCACCTCATTGCATCCCCCCCCTCTTCGTCACCCCTCCCACTCAGTCATCGTTCCCACACATCCCCCCCCTCGTTATTTATCTCCCCCCTTGCTCGTGCTCTCAATCAAACCCCCCCCCCCTTTCCCTCACTCGCACAGCACCTTCAGCTGGGCAGCCAGTAGCCACCACAGTCGTGTCTGAGGCCCTGGACCTCTGAATGAACACATGCTTCTTCTCTCTCTCTCTCTCTCTCTCTCTCTCTCTCTCTCTCTCTCTCTCTCTCTCTCTCTGGGCCACGGCTGTTAACGTCTCCTGGATCACATCGGATGATTAACAACCGTGTATATGGCTTGGTCGGCTGGCTGGCCATTAACAGTAAAACGCCGACAACACGAGTTTGATAATGTTTATTGGGTGATGACTAATTGGCGTGTTTGTGTGTGTGTGCGTGTGGATGAAGGCCAGTGACGGGAAGCGTGCGCGAGTGAAAGTTCATGAAAGCAGGCGTGATACGAGTGAAGGCAAATGAAAGCAGGACTGAATGGGCGATGGCGAACGGAAGATATAGGAGTGAAGAGGCGAAGGTGATGGAAGTATAGAGTGAGCGAGGGAAGGCAAAAGAAAGCAGGAGCGAATGAGAGAAGTCAGTTGAAGGCAGGAGCGAGCGAGTGAAGACGAGTGAATGCGTGAGCGGGTGGGTGAACAAGGGATGAGGGCGGGAGGCGAGTGAACGCAGTCAGACATTGAGGGATTCCTTTAAGCTCTCCCATCGCCCGCCTTGCACAGTCCCGAGGGAATCCTTCTGGTACACTTTGACCTGTGGTGAGGTCCTAGGACGGCATCCTCCAGTGATGCCCCTTGAGGATGACCTTGGTAGATTACTTTGGGGTCATTCCCGTAGGCGATGCCCTTGGGAAATACCATTTAGTGCCCTTGGTTGATATCATTAGGTCAGGCCCTTAGTTGTGCCCTTGGTTAATACCAGTAGGTCTTGCCCTTAGGTAGTGCCTTTGGTTGATACGATTAGGTCACGACTTAATTGATGCCCTAATTCCCATGGGAGGTGATGCCTCAAATTGTAAATTCAGGACTCCCATCAGGTTGAAGATAGGTGTCACTGGGGCGTAGAGGTGTCCCCTTGGGGAAGAGAGGGTGTACCTAAAGTAGCGAAGGTGTAACTAGGGTAGGGAAAGTGTAAGTAGGGGTAGATAATATGTTACTTAGGGTAGATATGGTGTTACTAGGGGTAGATAAGGTGTAACTAGGGGTAGAGGGAGTATAGCTAGAGGTAGATAAGGTGTAACTAGGGGTAGGTAAGGTGTAACTAAGGGTAACGATGGTGTAACTAGGTGTAGAGGGAGGGGGTATCAGTCTGAAGGGTGGGGAGGGGGTAGGGTAGGTTTCACCAGAGGTGCAGGGGACCGCAGCAGACAAGGTGTGTGGGTGGTGGGCGGTATCAGGATACCTGTGATTACCGTCTTCACACCTGCTGGCGAAGGCCAGGTGGCTGGACCGTGGGGGCCTCCCTCGGGGATTAATACCTCCGGACGGTTATTACACGGGTCTTGGACCGCTGGTGATGAAGGCGTCTGTAAGATGTTGGGAGTAGCTTTGATCACACACACACACACACACACACACACACAAGAGTAAAGACATGATACATACATAAGAGGGTAAGACTTGGGGCAACACGAGTGTAAGACAACCTCACAGCAGCACACGAACACCAGCAGTGTGGCGCAGGGCTCGGTGCTGGAACCGTTGCTCTTCTTGATCTAGATATGCTTTGCCAGAAGGATTGGACTGGTGCCTGACTATGTTGGCTGATGATGCCGTTGTCACGGGGGAAATAAAAGAGGGAATAGCACGGAATCAACGCTCAACGGGACTTGGGGTGCTGGTAATCTCTTTCAGGAATTTTGGTGAAGCTCTTCTCGTGCCCCCCCCCCCCGACATTTTTAGGGCATTTGATTTGGTGTGGCAGAAGTCCGATGTTTTGACTCCCTTCTTTAGATTTTCCCGCTTTTCTCTCTTCCTCTCTTGCTGCTCCATTGCAGTAGACAGTGATGATGGAGCGAGTTAATCCTCTTACCCTAGCAACATCGGCGTTCCGTAGGGTTCAGTCCTGTCGCCTACTCTTTCTTCTCTCCACGAATGATCAACTTCTAACCCCATTTACTCTAGAGCTTATAATTCCATTTTACGAACTACAACTCGCACACCCTCCCTTCCTCCTCCTAAAATTCGCTCTCTTTCTCGGACTGAATACATTTCTTTCATCATTTAGGACACGTGCAACATCTCGGAATGGGGAAGCAGTAACGTGATTAAATTCAGTAGTACTATAACGCAGTTTTCATTATATCTGTTACTAAGTGTCAGTCGTTTCTGTCTTCAATACCAGAATACCACTACTCACCCCTGTAATGATATAACCGTGTTGGGCATAATCATAACCTCCACTCTGTCCTGAGAACCCAACATAATCAACACCACAAAGTCTGCTTCCCAAAAGACGAGGGTGTTGTATTGGTGTCATGAATATTTTCTTCGTGAGCAGCTGTTTTATATATATAGGGGCTTTATTCTCCCTGGTATGGAATACTACTAACACAGCTGGGGTGGTTCCCTCTCCACTTTCCTGTTAACGAGAGTAAAACCAGAACCCATGAGTCATATTAATCCTCTCGGCATCACCTCTCTTCAATCATCCCTTTATGTACGCCGCGATGTTGCTGCCCTCTTTTTTGTTCTACAGGTATTATTTTAGGTTGTTTCTCTTGTGAGCTGTCTGCATGTCTCCCTGCCAATGAGGCTTGGACCCGAGGGACGGGTTTGGCTGCTGCTGCTTCTTACAGTTTTTGTGTGGAGACCGGCCACTCGAGGATTAACCGTTATGATACCTTCCTCCTCCTTTCCTCGTAAGGATTTTCTTCCTTCTTTCATCTTTCCATCTTTTATAACCTCTGTAATTTTTAAGGGTCAAGTCTACAAACTCCTGCAGAGCCATGATTAATATTTACATTCTTTTTTCTTATTTTTCTTCGTTTCACCCGGAATGGCCTCGGCCAGGGCATGTCCCGCCTGTGCCGTGTTTGTTACAATAAAGGAGGGATAAAGTCCGAAGTTTGGTCTGCTACATGGTTGATGGAATTCTGACAAATTAAATGCATGGTAATGAGGGTGGGATACAGCGAAAGAATATTATCTAGCAGAAAATGATAAGCTGCACGAATCTGTGTGACGAGTGACTTGGGAGTGGACATTTGTACCTAACCTCTCCCCAGAGCCCCACCTTAGGGAGAACTGTAAAGGAGAAAAAACTGTTTGTCTGCAAATAATATTATTGCAAGTTGAATCCGTGGAAAAGGAAATATTCAGTAAACTTTCTGCATCCAGTATTATGTTGTATTTAACAGTAGAATATGTTTCTTAGGTTTGGTCATTGGACTTAAAGGAAAACATTGAGAAATTTCAGAAGAGGGGTATCAGAGATGGTACTAGAATTAAGAGAACGGAGCTGTAATGACAGCTTAAAGAGAGAGAGGAGTAGGGGGTGACTTGATCACAGCCTTCGAGATTTTTAAACCAGGGTGATGAAAATCAGCAGTGAATGGTTCTTCGAAAGATGCAACAGAGGACATTAAGATGAAATTAAGCCAGTAACTCGTTAGGAAATATGTAATGAAGTGCTTATATAGGATGAAGAGTAATGGACGAATGGAACAGAGTAAACTGCGATCACAGTATGAATGCTGACGCCTTGCAAAATATAGAAATTTCAGAAAGTTTAAAGAGATGGGGTCCTCACTAGTAAAGAAGATCCCCCACACACACACACACACACACAGTAAAAATTGTTAATTACACACACGCAGGACAAGTTGAAAATGAGGATTGCCTCAGCTGTTGATATAAAGGTACCTGAACAGGCTTCAGAGATGGGCTGTTAAATTGTCGAAGTTCAGCCCAAGCAAAGACGAAGTAGAGAAGATGGGACTCATGTGAGAGAAGAGGTCGGCCCTGCTGGGATGTGGCAGGACACGAATGTACTGGAATCTGTGCGATGAAGGGCGCTGGGAGTCTACACTTGCACCCAAACCCGTCTCCAGAACACCACCTCAGGAAAATCGTTAAGGCAACCGACTGTCGCTTTGAGTTATGATCAGAATTGCACATGCGTGCATGGATGCGATGCTCCTGTACAAAATGAACCTTAGGTCTGAATATGTATATGTATTCCAGGCGGTACACAATGCAGTCCTTCAGCTTTATTATGAGGAAAATATAATCCGTTCGGATGGTTCATGACACTTAACTCTTGAGCGAGGAATTTGTGAGGAGGAACTCTTGAAATCTCCAGGCCAGTTCTTGGGGGGGAATGGTTGGTGCTGGTTGTGGTGTTGTGAGATACTTTGACAGTGTGTGTGTACACCTAGGTGCTTAAGAGCAGCGCCCTGGTTGTGGAGTACACATGAATGTGTGTGTGGTAGGCGTGGTGGTGGTGGCGGTGGCGTACCGGCTACACCCACCCACACCACCAGCGCTGGGGATCGCACTGAGGACCAGGGATCGAAATCCTCCGTTGCTCAAAGGCATTTTTGGGCTGCGTGTACGTACGTGGGAGTGGGAGGGTGTGTGGCACGCCAGTACCGTCGTCAGTCAGTCTAGTGTGTGGGTGTGTGTTCCTTTCCCTGTCCTTCGTGGATGTTAGGGAGAGGGGAGAAGAGGGAGGGGAGGGAGGAGAAGAGGTTGGACAGTAGAGGGGGGGTGGAGAGATACGATGAAGGAACAGGAGATGATTTGATTTGTGCCGGGAAAACCCCGGCAAATTTATTGTGCACCCCATACTCATCCTGTGAGCGGTAGCGCAAAA
>JAYMFT010142271.1:0-12797 GCA_038088735.1 Panulirus argus
TGTGTGTATCTTTTAACCTCCGCGTGGCGAGATAGCCAGGCGCCCTGCCCAGGGTTCGACTCCGACCCGTGGTATATTTATATATAATGTATATTTTGTGTATATCATTTGTTTGTACAGTAGTTTTCTTTTCACCGTTTCTTGTTTTTATGACGTGGGCGGTTTCAGTAAAGGTTTTAGAAACCAGCGGGTTGAAGAAAAGGGAGAGAGAGAGAGATTTGCGGTTTCTTTGAAAGGGGGATTTATGGTCTTAACAAACTAGGATTTAGGGGGGTTTCTTTTCACGGATACTCTACGGGATTTGCATTGGTGGATTTAGGGACATTACAGAAGGCGATTTAAGGGGAGAGGGGGGGGGGGAGCGAGAATAGCAGATGGCTAGCCTCCAGCAGTGTTTGTTGTGTTGTCTTCTCACGGCACTTGGGAGGGGGGGGGGGGATAAAAGGAAGACCACAGCTATCCTCTCTCTATCTCTCTCTCTCTCTCTCTCTCTCTCTCTCTCTCTCTCTCTCTATACCAATCTCTTCTGTAAGCCTGTCTACCCTCCTCCTCCTCCTCCTCCTCCTCCTCCACCTTCTTCTTCTTCTTCTTCTTCTTCTTCTTCTTCTTCTTCCACCTTTCTCGTTCTTTTTACCTCTCTCTCTCTCTCTCAGCCAAATGTCCTCGTAAGATACTCATACGTAAGTAAGGATTCTTCCCGTAGGTTAATTTGTACGAGAAACGAAGGTTGGCTGGTATAATGACACCCCCCCCCCAATGGGAGGGGGTTATGCAACTAGCAGGAGGTATCTATCAATCTGGGAAGGCCGGTGGGCAGGATCATGGAAGGATCTCCTGGTAGTTGGTATTTATGGGGGGGGGGGGAAGGGGAGGATGTTCCAGGAGGGGGGAATGGGGAGGTTCCTTGTGGAAACTCCTGGCAGTAGATGTCAATGAGGCAGTTGTGGGGGAGGGGGGCTTCTTGGAGTAGAGGTTGGGTGCCTCCTGCCAGCAGGTATCAATCTGGGTGGCTGGGGAGGCTCCTGGGAGAGACGTCCTGGTAGTAGGTATACTTCATGTCAGCTGGGGAGGTTCACGGCTGTAGGTACCACTCAGGGCAGCTGGGGGAGCTTTTCTTTTATAGGGGAGAAATCTTGGTTTCCAGTAGGTATCTCTCAGGACATCTTGGCAGGCTTTTGTTTTTTTTTGGGAGATATCTACACTACCAGTATGTAGCGCTCAGGACAACTGGGAAGGCTTTTGTTATGTGGGGGGGAGGGGGGAGATATCTTCACAACCAGTATGTAGCACTCAGGACAGCTGAAGAGAATTTTGTTTTGTTGGGGAGAAATCTTGGCTTGCAGTAGGTATCATTCAGGACAGATGTGGAGGCTTTTGTTTTGTGGGGGAGATATCTTCACTACCAGTAGGAATCACTCAGGACAGCTGGTGAGGCTTTTGTTTTATGGGGTAGAAATCTTGGCTTCTATTAGGTATCATCACTCAGGATAGCTGGGGAAGCTTTTGTTTTGTGGGGGAGATATCTTCACTGCCAGTAGGTATCACTCAGGACAGCTGGGTAGGCTTTTCTTTTGTGGGGGAGGTATCTTCACTACCAGTAGGTATCACTCTGGACAGCTAGGGAGGCTTTTGTTTTGTAGGAGAGAAATCTTCACTATCAGTAGGTATCATTCAGGACAGCTGGGAAAGATTTTGTTTTGTGTGGGAGATATATTCACTACCAGTAGGCATCACTCATTGCAGCTGGGGCGGCTTTTGTTTTGTGGGGGAGAAATCTTGTCTTCCAGTAGGTATTACTCAGGACAGCTAAGGAGGCTTTTGTTTTGAGGGGGAGAAATATTCACTACCAGTAGGTATCACTTAGGACAGCTGGAGAGGCTTTTGTTTTGTGGGGGAGATATCTTCACTACCAGTTTGTATCACTCAGGACAGCTGGGAAGGCTTTTATTTTGTGGGGGAGAAATCTTCACCGTCAGTAAGTATCACTAAGGACAGCTGGGGAGGCTTTTGTTTTGTGGGGGGGGGGGTGATATCTTCACTACCACTCTGTAGCACTCAGGACAACTGGGGAGGCTTTTGTTTTGTGTGGGAGATATCTTCACTACCAGTATATAGCACTCAGGACAGTTGGGAGGCTTTTGTTTTGTGGGGAAGATATCTTCACTACCAGTATGTAGCACTCAGGAGAGCTGGGGAGACTTTCGTTTTGTGGGGGATAAATCTTGGCTTCCAGTAGGTATCTCACTCAGGACAGCTGGGGAGGCTTTTGGTTTGTGGGGGAGATATATTCACTACCAGTAGGTATCACTTAGGACAGCTTGGGAGGCTTTTGTTTTGTGGGGGAGAAATCTTTACTATCAGTAGGTATCACTCAGGACAGATGGGTAGGCTTTTGTTTTGTGGGGGAGATATCTTCACTACCAGTATTTAGTAATCAGGACAGGTGGGGAGACTTTTGTTTTGTGGGAGAGAAATCTTGGCTTTCAAAAGGTATCACTTAGGACATATGGGGAGGCTTTTGTTTTGTGGGGGAGATATCTTCACTACTGGTAGGTATCACTTAGGACAGCTGGGGAGGCTTTTGTTTTGTGGGGGAGAAATCTTCACTATCAGTAGATATCACTTAGGACAGCTGGGTAGAGTTTTGTTTTGTAGGAGAGAAAGCTTCACTATCGGTAGGTATCACTCAGGACAGCTGGTGAGGATTTTGTTTTGTGGGGGGAATATCTTCACTACCAGTAGGTATCACTCAGGACAGATGGATAGGATTTTTTTTTTTTTGGGGGGGGATATTATCTTCAGTACCAGTAGGTATCACTTAGGACACCTGGGGAGCCTTTTGTTTTGTGGGGGAGAAATCTTCACTATCAGTAGGTATCACTCAGGACAGCTGGGTAGGCTTTTGTTTTGTGGGGGAGATATCTTCACTACGAGTATGTAGCAGTCAGGACAGCTTCGGAGAATTTTTTTGTGTGGGAGAAATCTTGGCTTCCAGAAATTATCACTCAGGATAGCTTGGGAGTTTTTTTTTTTTTTTGGTAGATATCTTCACTACCAGTAGGTATCACTCAGGACAGCTGTGGAGGCTTTTGTTTTATGGAGAAGAAATATTGGCTTCCACTAGGTATCGTTACTCAGGACAGCTGGGGAGGCTTTTGTTTTGTGTTTGAGATATCTTCACTGCCATTACGTATCACTCAGGACAGCTGGGGAAGATTTTGTTTTGTGGAGGAGAAATCTTTGCTTACAGAATGTATCATTCAGGACAGCTGGGTAGGCTTTTGTTTTGTGGGGGGAGATATCTTCAGTACCAGTACGAATCAAGACAGCGGGAGGCTTTTGTTTTGTAGGGGAGAAATCTTCACTATCAGTAGTTATCACTCAGGACAGCTGGGGAGGCTTTTGTTTTCTGGGGTAGATATCTTCACTATCAGTATGTAGCACTCAGGACAGCTGGGGAAACTTTTGTTTTTTTGGGGAGAAATCTTGGCTTCCAGTAGGTATCACTCATGATAGTTGGGGAGGCTTTTGTTTTATGGGGGAGACATCTTCAATACCAGTAGGTATCACTCAGGACAGCTGGGAGTCTTTTGTTTTGTGGGGGAGAAATCTTCAGTATCAGTAGGTATCACTCAGGACAGCTGGGTAGGCTTATGTTTTGTGGGGGAGATATCTTCACTACCAGTATGTAGCACTCAGGACAGTTAGAAAGACTTTTGGTTTTTGGGGAGAAATCTTGGCTTCCAATAGGTACCACTCAGGACAGCTGGGGAGGCTTCTGTTTTGTATGGGAGATATCTTCACTACCAGTAAGTATCACTCAGGATAGCTGGTGAGGCTTTTGTTTTATAAAGGAGAAATCTTGGCTTCCAGTAGGTATCATCACTCAAGACAGCTGGGGAAGCTTTTGTTTTGTGGGGGAGATATCTTCACTGCCAGTAGGTATGACTCAGGACAGCTGGGAAAGCTTTTATTTTGTGGGGGAGAAATCTTCACTATCAGTAGGTATGACTCAGGATAGCTGGTTAAGGTTTTCTTTTGTGGGGGAGATATCTTCACTACAAGTAGGTATTACTCTCTACAGCTGGGGAGGATTTTGTTTCTTTGGAGAGAAATCTTCACTATCAGTAGATATCACTCAGGAGAGCTGGTGAGGCTTTTATTTTATGGGGGAGATATCTTCACTACCAGTAGGTATCACTCAGGACAGCTGGCGCGGCTTTTGTTTTGTGGGTGAGAAATCTTGGCTTCCAGTAGGTATCACTCAGGACAGTTGGGGAGGGTTTTGTTTTGTGGGGGAGGTATCTTCACTACCAGTTGGTATCACTCAGGACAGCTAGGGTGTCTGTTTTCCAGGGGAGATATCTTCACTACCAGTATGTAGCACTCAAGACAGCTGAGGATACTTTTGTTTTGTGGGGGAGAAATCTTGGCTTGCAGTAGGTGTCACTCAGGACAGATGGGGATACTTTTGTTTTGTGGGGGAGATATCTTCACTACCAGTAGGTATCATTTAGAACAGTTGGGGAGGCATTTGTTTTGTGGGGGAGAAATCTTCACTATCAGTAGGTATCACTCAGGACAGCTGGGTATGCTTTTGTTTTGTGGGGGAGAAATCTTCACTACCAGTATGTAGCACTCAGGACAGGTGGGGAGACTTTTGTTTTTGTGGGGGAGAAATCTTGCCTTCAAGAAGTTATAACTCAGGACATCTGGAGAGGCATTTTTTTTTTCTTTTTGATATCTTCACTACCAGTTGGTATCACTCAGGAGAGCTGGGGAGGCTTTTGTTTTATGGAGGAGAAATCTTGGTTTCCAGTAGGTATCATCATTCAGGACAGCTGGGGAAGCTTTTGTTTTGTGAGGGAGATATCTTTACTGCTATTAGGTATCAGGACAGCTGGGGAAGCTTTTGTTTTTTTGGGAGAAATCTTGGCTTCCAGAAGGTATCAGAACAGCTGTGTAGGCTTTTGTTTTGTGGAGGAGATATCTTCACTACCAGTAGGTATCAAGACAGCTGGGGAGGCTTTTGTTTTGTGGGGGAGAAATCTTTTGTTCCAGTGGGTATCACTCACGACAGCTGGGGAGGCTTTTGTTTTGTGGGGGAGATATCTTCATTACCACTATGTACCACTCAGGACAGCTGAGGAGACTTATATTTTGTGGGGGAGAAATCTTGGCTTCCAGTAGGTATCACTCATGACAGTTGGGGAGGCTTTTGTTTTGTAGGAGAGATGTCCTCACTACCACTAGGTATCACTGAGGGCAGCTGGGGAGGCTTTTGTTTTGTGGGGGAGAAATCTTCAGTATCAGTAGGTATCACTCCTGATAGCTGGGTAGGGTTTTGTTTTGAGGGGGAGATATCTCACTACAAGTATGTAGCACTCAGGACAGTTGGGAGACTTTTGTTTTCTGGGGAAGAAATCTTTACTACCGGTAAGTGTCACTCAGGATAGCTGGTGAGGCTTTTCTTTTAAGGTGGAGAAATTTTGGCTTCCTGTAGGTGTCATCACTCAGGACAGCTGGGGAAGCTTTTGTTTTGTTTGGGAGAAATCTTCACTATCAGTATGTATGACTCAGGACAGCTGGTTAAGTTTTTTTTTTTTTTGGAGTAGATATCTTCACTACCAGCATGTAGCACTCAGGATAACTGGGGAGGCTTTTGTTTTGTGGGGGAGATATCTTCACTACCAGTATTTAGCACTCAGGACAGTTGAGGAAGCTTTTGTTTTGTGGGGGAGATATCTTCACTACCAGTATGTAGCACTCATTACAGCTGGGGAGACTTTTGTTTTGTGGGGGTGAAATCTTGGCTTCCAGTAGGTATCACTCAGGACAGATGAGGAAGCTTTTGTTATTTTGGGGAGATATCTTCACTACCAGAAGGGATCACTTAGAACAGCTGGGCAGGCTTTTGTTTTGTGGGGGAGAAATCTTCACTATCAGTAGGTATCACTCAGGACACCTGGGTGGGCTTTTGTTTGTTGAGGAGATATCTTCACTACAAGTATGTAGCACTCAGGACAGTTGGAGAGACTTTTCTTTTGTGGGGGAGAAATCTTGGCTTCCAGAAGTTATCACTCAGGACACCTGTGGACGCCTTTGTTTTTTGTGAGATATTTTCACTACCAGTAGGTATCACTCAGGACAGCTGGGGAGACTTTTGTCTTGTGGGGGAAAAATCTTTGCTTCCAGTAGGTATCACTCAGGACAGCTGGGGAGGCTTTTTTTTTTTTGTGGGGGAGATATCTTCACTACCAGTATCACTCAGGATAGCTGGTGAGGCTTTTGTTTTATGGAGGAGAAATCTTGGCTTCCTCTAGATATCATCGCTCAGGACAGCTGGGGAAGCTTTTGTTTTGTGGGGGAGATATGTTGACTGCCAGTTGGTATCACTCAGGACTGCTGGGGAAGCTTTTGTTTTGTGGGGGAGAAATCTTCACTATCAGTAGGTTTGACTCAGGACAGCTGGGTAAGGTTTTGTTTTGGGGGGTAGATATCTTCACTACCAGTAGGTATCACTCTGGACAGCTGGGGAGGATTTTGTTTCGTTGGAGAGAAATCTTCACTATCGGTAGATATCACTCAGGACAGCTGGTGAGGCTTTTGTTTTATGAGGTGATATCTTCACTACCAGTAGGTATCACACAGAACAGCTGGGGAAGCTTTTGTTTTGTGGGGGAGAAATCTTGGCTTCCAATAGGTATCACTCAGGACAGTTGGGGAGGGTTTTGTTTTGTCGGGGAGGTATCTTCACTACCCGTTGGTATCACTCAGGACAGCTGAGGAGGCTTTTTTTTGTGGGTGAGATATCTTCGCTACCTGTATGTAGCACTCAGGACAGCTGGGGAGACTTTTGTTTTGTGGGGGAGAAGTCTTGGCATCCAGTAAGTATCACTCAGGACAGATGGGGAGGCCTTTTTTATAGGGGAGATATCTTCACTACCAGTATGTATCACTTAGGACAGCTTGTGAGGCTTTTATTTTATGGGGAGAATTCTTGGCTTCCAATAGGTATTCTCACTCAGGACGGCTGGGGAAGCTTTTGTTTTTTTTGGGAGAAATCTTCACTCTCGCTAGGTATCACTCAGGACAGCTGGGGAGGCTTTTGTTTTGTGGAGCAGAAACCTTCACTGCCACTAGGTATCACTCAACTCAGCTGGGGAGGCTTTTGTTTTGTGGGGCAGAACCTTCACTGCCAATAGGTATCGCTCAGGACAGCTGGTGAGGCTATTATTTTATGGAAGAGAAATCTTGGCTTCTAATAGGTATCATCACTCAGGATAACTGGGGAGGCTTTTGCTTGTGGTGGAGAAACCTTCACTATCACTAGGTATCACTCAGGATAGCTGGGGAGGCTTTATTTTTTTGTTGGGCAGAAACCTTCACTGGCGCTAGGTATCACTCAAGACAGCTGGGGAGGCTTTTGTTTTGTGGGGTAGAACCTTCACTGCCACTAGGCATCACTGAGGACAGCTGGGGAGGCTTTTGTTTTGTGGGAAGAAGCCTTCACTGCCCCTATGTATCTCTCAGGACAGCTGGGGAGGCTTTTGTTTTGTGGGTCAGATTCCTTCATTGCCACTAGGTATCACTTAGGACAGCTGGGGAGGCTTTTGTTTTGTGGGGGAGAAATCTTCACTGCCACCAGTTATCACAGGACAGCTGGGGAGGCTTTTGTTTTATTGGGTAGAAGCCTTCACTGCCACTAGGTATCACTCAGGACAGCTGGGGAGGCTTTTGTTTTATGGGGGGATAATCTTTATTCTATTTTCATCTTGGATTCACTATATTTCCATCTCCGATTTTACGAGACCTTTGTAACCGCAGAAACACGAAATCAAATATCACTCAGGACAGCTGGGGAGGCTTTTGTATTAGGGGGGAATAATATTTATTATATTTCCATCTCGGATTCACTATATTTCCATCTCGGATATTAGGAGACCTTTTAACTGCAGAAACACGAAATCAAATAACACTCAGAACAGCTGGGGAGGCTTTTGTTTTATAGGGGGATAATATTTATCATATTTCCATCTCGGATTCACTACATTTCCATCTCGGATATTACTTGACCCTAAGAAGCAGAGAAACACGAAATCCAATATTCTCCCAATGGCTCGCATCAACAACGAAACTGTAAAGATCTTAGTGTCTCAGAAGATAAGGACACTGGGCGTCGGTGCTGGAGGAACGGCGTACCTTGTGAGGGTGAGAGGTGAAACTCTCGTGCTGAAAGTGTCCCACAAGTTCTTTGACATAAACATGGAATTGGAGAGGATGCTGCACGTCAAGCTTGCAGGAGCCGGCGGCGCACCACAGCTGGTGGCGTACTGCCCGATACAATCGGCCCTCCTCATTACCTACAAGGGCAGCCTCACCCTGGCCGATCTCATGGAGGACGAGGGTCGCCACAGGGGCTACGATTTGATGATAGTCGCTTTGGTGCTGGGGCGTCGGCTGCTGGAGTTCCACGGGAAAGGGTTCATTCACAACGACCTGAAGTTCGACAACGTGGTCGTCCGGGGTCTGCCGGAGGATCCGGAGGTGAGCATTATCGACCTGGGACTTACCTGCGAGGAAGGTGCCACGTTAGGTTGTGACATCGACCATGAATTATACGATTGGATGGCGCCCGAAGTCACCGAGGGCCGGCCAAGCACCAAGGCCTCGGACGTTTTCTCCTACGCAACTCTACTCAGGAAAATCTTTAGCTTATTGTATCACAGGCGGGTGTCACGCCTGCTGAGGACCGTCAAAAGGGCCGTCCGGAAGGACCCGAAGAGCCGGCCGTCGCTGAAGACTCTCATGAAACACTTCGAATATGCCATGAAAAGGCGTCGGCCAGCGATAATCATCCCCGGGGAACAGTATACCCGTCAGGAGGAAGGCGAGCAACCGGCAGTAATGGAGGCGTCCCAGGCAGCCAAGGGCAAGAGGAAGGTTACCCCAGCGTCCAACCTTCATCACACTTTGGAATCTACACCAAAGAGAACGAGGTTTTCAGAAGCGGACGACGTTCATCAGCCATATGAATCTAGACCAGTGAAGAGAACGAGGTTTTCAGAAGCGGACAACGTTCATCAGCCATTGGAATCTAGACCAATGAAGAGACCGAGGTTTTCAGAAGCGGAAGGGGTTCATCAGCCATTGGAATCCAGACCAATGAAGAGAACGAGGGGTTCAGAAGTGGACGGCGTTCATCACCCATCCGAATCCAGACCAATGAAGAGAACGAGGGGTTCAGAAGCGGACGGCCTTGATCACCCATCGGAATCCAGGTTAGAGAAGAGAACCAAGGGTTCAGAAACGTTCAGATTTGTCCACGTCAACGGAACTGTCGAGCCAACTAAGGTTCGGCGGAACAGGTTTCTACCTTCCAAATTCCCGACCCGGTGTACCATCGTTTGATTTGATATAACAGGAACATCCCACATTGGAGAAGAAAACATGACTGAAATGAACAGGCAGTCAAGGGCTAAATGACAGGCTTGAAGGAAAGGTCACAGAACCCCAACCCTTCTCCTAGATACATGACAGTATGACCCACACACTGACCTGAGGAGAGGTTGGGGATATGTATGACTGGAGAACCATTTCTTTTAAAGGAAAATTTTTATTTTTAGGACTAAAGTTAAAAAGACAATTCTCTTTAATTATGAATATTAATGTTTGTAGAATATAATTACCCAATCCTCAAAATCTGTATCTTAGTCTAATTGGTGTGTAATTTCTATATGTAACGAGATGAATATTTTTTCTAAAAAGGAGGTTTTTGATTGTAAAAGATAATAAAAAGATTATCTTTTCTTTAGTCACGTATATTAATGTTAGTAAGAATGTAAGGAAGGAAGATTGAGTAGAACACGCAACAGAGCCACCTGCTGGTCGTGGTGATGAGTTGCTGATCCCAACAAGTCTTCTCAGTTGTCCTGCTCGAGGGGGGGGGGGGAGGGGTGGAGAGACGAACGTATGCCCGCCTGGGAGAGGGGGAGCCTTGGCTCTGGGTGGTGGGAGAATAACAAGCCACCTCCACCCCGTCCCCCTCCGGGGCCCCAACTGCTGAGGTCCCTCACCACCGGCGGGCCGCCCTAGTGCATACGTGCCTATGGTGCTAATCGCATTTGTAGTGATGGAGGCAGGACAGAGTGGCAGAAAGTATCACACTCTCTTCCCCCCCCCACCCCCCACGGCACTCCCTCCCGTGTCAGCAGCCCCTTTTCAACGCCAAATCAGTCTCGTATCCGTTTCCTCACAGCAGCTAGAGTTAAATCTCGTGAATTACTGGTGTAAAGTCACACACACACCCCCCCAAAAAAAAAAAAAAAATAGAAAAAGGATCCCAATTATGGGAAAGTTTGTTATGTACCAGTCACACCAAGAACAATTTGTAAGACCAGCGAGTATATTTGGTCCCGGAAGACAAGTGCTGGTTCTTACCGACTGTAGTGTGATTGTACTGAGAGGCTAAGTTTGAGACTGTTCAGGGACACACATTTGAACTCGACTAGGAGTCGTCACGTAGACTGCAGAACCATGCCTGGGAACGTTTGCATTGTACTGAGACTGTACTTAAAGGCACGCACTCAGACTGTATACTTAAAGACACTCACTTAAAGACACAAAGACTTCTGGGAGAACTTGAACTGTTCGTAGAGCACCTGTGTTAGGTTTCCACAAGTATATGTGAATTATGGCTCAGGAAGTGACCTGAGTTTGACATGACATTCTGAAACAGTGAGGTCCTTCTGTGTAGCTGTTGTGCGTGGAGGTACTTTCCTACGTTACCGTTCTCTCAAGTCCATCAAAAAGGTTAATTCCGTCGAGTACTACATACACCAAAGCGCATATTATATTTACCCAAGTGAAAGGCTCGGCATTAATCTCTCAGAAGCCCCTTGAGCACGAATTACTCAGTTTTAAAACCTGGTTGTGTACCCAGCTCCCATCATCTGGGGGTTGTTACCATACCACCTCCTGAAGTACTTCTTACTCGTTGCCTGCCACAGAGAAAGCCAGTTACTTAAGCCACACAGTTTATCACCGCGGATTCGGATGGTGTGCTGGAACTGCAGATTTTCGTCCGCCCATGGAAGCTGCCAGAAATGAGCCTTATGTGTATTAGGTACCGCTCTGCGTTCTGTGGTGGGTGGGCTGAGGGAGGAAAGCCTAAGCTTTGGGAAGTGCCTGAGCAGTGGCAGTATGCATGTATTGTGCCTTTATACACCGAGGCAAGGGAGACAGACAGGAGTGTACTGGGGCAAGAGTCCGGTGTGGTGCATTTGGTGGTCGAAAAGGCATTGACATGCAAGGACAGAGGAGTGGGAGCTTGAAAAGTATAGATAGTGTGGGTGGAGCAGGTGTTTGCCGTGGAGAGCACGCGAGAAATGCTTGAGGTAAGACAGAGAGAGAAAGAGAGAGAGAGAGTGCAGTCCGGGCGGCATTTGTGAATCTGTACGCTTGGTAGAGATGCCCTGTGGAAGGTGCTAAGAATATGGATAAAATGGCACCGATGGAAAGTTGCTCATTGCAGTGAGGAGCTTTATCGCAAGAGTAAGAAGAAGGCATGTGTGTTGGGGGGGGAATGGTGGTGGGTTTTAGATCAAGGGGAGTCCCAGTCAACGTCGTGCAATGTCAGTGTCTTGGTCTGGTGGGTTCACAGACGGGGTGGTGAGGGAGGGTGAATGAATAGGAGGGCGTTTGGAGCGAAGGGCAGACCTACAGAGGCCGTATCGGCCAAGCTACTGCGCCTGTTTTCACTCGCATCTCGCTGTTTGTACCGTTTTATCATTCGGTGTATTCATGAAGGAAACGTGAAGCGGGTTAATACAAGCATTGCCATGAAGGCATTTTCTCTTACAGATTTCTTTTTCTTTTTTTATTATGGATTACTGCCGGTGGGTCGGGCCTGATCATCCGCGCACGGTGGTGGTGGTGGTGGCGGCCGACGAGGTGCAACAGATTGCCACTTTTTCTTTTGAATGATTGGCTGCTGCTGCCGCCCGGCTTATCGGTTCACAGGCTTGGGGTTGGTGTGGGGGTTGGGGGGGGGGGGGGAATCGGTGTCGCCCGAAAACTTTTGATTAGACAAGTTTTATTTACTGTCTCAGGCATATTTCGTTTTTTTTTTTCTTCTTCTTTTCTTTACGTTTGAGGGGGGGGGGGAGAAGTTTTATGCATCAGTTTGCATGTAAATCGGGATTGGTTTACAGATATTTACATACATGTCCCTTGAGGGATTTTGAATTGCTTTTTTTTTTTTTTTCATGTGATTTTGATAGCGACGTATTGAAAATCCCTTGAAATACCTGATTTAGAAAATAAATTTCGTGGAGAAATTTTACTTTTGGAAGAGTGAGTCCAGACCCCAGGAGTATCTTCCTGCATCTCTTGTCAAAATCTAATTCGTTCTTTCTGTTCAATTTCAAAACACCACAGTTCTGGCCTGTACCTCCCCCCCCTCCCCCCCCCCACGTGATCGACATCACAATGTCAGCTTTCCAAAAGCTGGTTGGGGGTGTTTACTGTACAGACGGAGTGATTATTTCTCTTTCGTGAGGAACAGCTGTTTCATATCTCCCGGGGCGGGGTTCTCCTCCGCCCCGGTGTGGAGTACTCGTCCACATGACCCGTCCGTTCTTCCTCCCTCCCTCTCTCCACCTGTCTCGCAGCCTGAGTGTGGAATAATAAAAAAAAAAAGCCAAAGGTGGAATTAACAGCCTTCCTCCCGTGCACCTCCCGTGGAGCGCCGCGCCTGGTACCTCTCTCTCTCTCTCTCTCTCTCTCTCTCTCTCTCT
>JAYMFT010142282.1:0-12797 GCA_038088735.1 Panulirus argus
ATATATATATATATATATATATATATATATATATATATATATATATATATATATATGCACACACACACACACACACATAGTGCAGAGTTACACTAATGAAATTTGCAGTGTCAACAGAGGCAGCATGTAGTTTCTCCCTAAAAGCATTAAAAACTTTCCCTGAATACAAGTTAAGTTGATTAACAAGAAATATTTGTTTACCAGTACTAGAAATACGCCCTAAACTTTTTCTCTCTCTTTTTTGTCTGATCGTCCGTATCGCCGCCGCTGGCTGGCCTCCCTCCCTCCCTCCCTCCCTCCCTCCCTCGGCCTCTCATTCATAACGTTTTGAGTTATATGATCGTAAGAACCAGCGTGTTTTCACGGTGAGTTACCTGACGTGCGAAAGCCTGATGCACTATTTCTCTTTCGAGTTTATTTTGGAATGGAGTAACTATTTAAAATAAAAAAATAGATGTACATAGCTTTGATTTTTTAACAAGTCACGAGAACTCTTTTTTTACTTTCTGAAAGTCTATTGATTTAATGGAATTTTGACAATCGACGTTTTAGTATACACACACACACACACACACACACACACACACATAATGGTGACATCTTCCATTCGGTGAAAACCAGAATGTTCTTCTCAAGCCTGGTCACCGCACTTAAAGAGGTACAAAGAACTTATGAAAAAGGTCTCGAGGATGGCATCAAAGATGGCACCGAAAGTAAGAGTGCTGGGTGACAGGGACAGGATAAAGGCCTTAGATTTGCCCATCATCGAAGAGAGAAGAGTGAGGGATGACCTGATCACAACCGGTACGGTTTTAAACCAGCTCGATAACAGAGATACACTGACGTACGCTATGAAATGAAAGTAAGGAAGAAACTTGCTAAAAAGACTGAAAGGAAATATCATTATAGTATAAGAGTAGCTGATGACTGGAGTAATCTGAGTTATGAGAGACTGAATGTGGACAGCATACAGAAATCTGAATACTTGTATGACAGTATTGTTATAGGTTCAAGAGATGGGGGCCCCGTCAGTGTTGGAAAAAATCAGTGAGACATTCATCCATCACTGAAAACACACAGAAGGATGTAAAAAGAGACGTAGAGAACACAGTCAGAAGGCAAAACACTAGATACATCGAAAGATGCGAGAGAGTCGGAATACTTCGTTTAGCTTCTGAGAGAGGTAAGGAATATTAAGTGATGGGAATGTCAAATGACAGATATGATGCATAAAGATGCAGATGAGAATGGAAAAGAAGTGGAATTCAAGAATCAAAGATGGGAAAAGATACCTGATATTGTTGGAATAACGGAGACACAAAACCTACTAAATAGACTCTGACCTAATTTGCCCAGAGGGTCACATGTGATGGTAAGAAGGGAAAGAGAATAAAAACGAGGAAGGGGACTGACCCTCTTAATAAAGGACGGCCTCAAGTATCAGGAAATATTGGAAGACGACTCATTAGAACAATTCATAACGGGAAGAATAACAGTGGGAAAGAACTACACGGTGGTGTCGATGATTCATAATCCTTCAAAGACTTTTGATAACCAGAACATGAACAAAAAGATAGCGGTGAAGGAACGATCACAATGGTATATGCGAAGCAGTGACACATGCAGTGAGATGGTAAAGTTCTAAAGAATGAAGCGTGACAGCTGAAGAGGTAGACAAGTAAGGGACTTTTAGAGGCATCCTGGAGACCGAGTCATGGAGACACAGCAAATAGCTGCTGGAATATGTATGTCAGAGAGACTTAGGGGATTAACATTGCACCAAACCTTCGTCGGAGCCACACCTCAGGAGGACTGAAAGTGAAGTCAACTGTCTGCTGGCAGATATTACAATAACAACTTATATTACGACAAAACCACAATATGCTTATCATGGTCATCACGCTTATAGAATCACAGGAACTAACACAAGAAGTCCAGGAGAGGCCAACAATGATGGTACGAGAATTAAGAGAGATGAATTATAGCGGGAGGTTAGAGGCTATAGCTTTGTACACCATGGAAGAGAAAGGAGTAAGGAGTGACTTGAACACAAACTTTTAGATTAATAAACTAGGTTTATGATGCCAACAGTGAATAGCTCTTCCAAATATGCAGCGGTAGGACACTCAGAGGACACTCAGGAACATAACATGAAATTCAGAAACATATTATAAAAAAGAAAGATGTAACGAAATGTGTGAATGAAATAAACTGAATGAAGAAACTCTGACTGTGGACACCATGTAGAAGTTTAAAAAGATGTCTGTATGACAACGTAGAAGGTTGAAGCGATGAGGCCCCACGAGTGCAGACCTACCGCCCCGTACAGTACAAGTAGATAATCACACACGCTGAAAAACACTCTTGCACAATCTGCATATTGCTGAAGTATCTATACACACTCCCACACACGTATTCACGACCTCATAAAGATACATCCATACAGCTAGTTAATGCTCATCACAGTATAGTGACAGCAGTGTTGATTATCATAATTATGGTTCAAATAAATAAGGTTGCCTATTTCTCCATACCAGAGTTAAAGTCTGTGTCTGTATCATCGATCGTCCTCAGAACCATGAATTCTTGAGCTTGCTAAAGTCATGAAAAATAAACTTTGGCTACCATACATTTTCTGAGGCTGCCATGACCATCACTTGGACCACGTAATGTGAATGGCAGAGGTTCTAACACCATGCCTTTATTCCCGCTACCAATCAAGAGGGATATGCGATGTTTTATAGACTTTTAAACAAGAGACGGGACTTCCATTACATTAATAAAGTTTGGCTATTCGGTCGTCCGGCAAAGGTTTTAAACCCATTACACTAATGCGACAAGGTATCGGCAACATGTGCTGCGCCCGGCTGAACACGATCCAGATATCCATAATTATATATCCACACGCATGGAAAAGAAAAAAAAAAGAATAAAGAAAACATTTTTAGAAATTAATTAGCTTTTGCAAGCTTGCCTAATTCAGGTGAAATTAGAATTTTCTTTAGAATGATTGGAAAATTAATTACAGATCGTGGAAAGCCATTTCCTGATTGCAGTGTGATCCTGATGGTTCTGCGAATTCCTCCTAGCTTATCCTCGCAATTACGTTGAGCAAAAACCGAACGAGGATAGAGCGAAACAAGATTACTATTAATGATACACGTTAAAAATAAAAGATCATGAGATACTACCACGGTTTCAAAAGCATCAGTGATTGGTCGTACGTCTTTGGGATTTTCTTAATGGATCTCGAGCGAGACGATCAAGCTCCCTGACCGCTCAAAATCCGGAGGAATATTATCGAAATGTATTACCAGCCACGCCGGCGCCGATAAGACATTTTCCATCAATACGAAATCGTTCGTCATCAAGTCAAACCGATAATAATCCAATTGGAGCCGATAGCTTTTTTTTCTCTCTCTGTCTCTCTCTCTCTCTCGCTGACTCTCCCATTTCTAGCGCAAGTCG
The DNA here is from genome assembly GCA_038088735.1 of Panulirus argus. Lineage (NCBI taxonomy): Eukaryota > Metazoa > Arthropoda > Malacostraca > Decapoda > Palinuridae > Panulirus > Panulirus argus. Next base: position 3,469 of record JAYMFT010142282.1, read on the forward strand.
CATTTGCAATTTGTTATTTTCCTTTGAACGCAGAGGTTAATTACATCTTCCGTCCAGACGCTTCGGCGTTAATCACGGCTGTCGGAAAAGTACACAACCGTCCGGCCTAATCTATGGAAGAAAATGTCAATTAATAATTTCACGGCTGATGTGTTTATCACAGACTTACCTTGATCACGGCTGCTTATATATATATATTTGATGAATAGTAGTACAGCACAGGTGTGTGTGGAGTGTACCTACTGGGTGGCTGTGGGGTGGACATGGAGTATAGTGGAGAAGTTAGGAGTGTCCCACGGAATGTAGTGGGTGTGAAGTGTAGTGGGTGGGTGCAGAGTGACAAAATGAGTGTAGTGGGTGAGAGTGGGGTGAAGCAAGCAGTGTAGAGGTACACACACACACACACACACACACACACACACACACACACACACACACACACACATACACACACACACACACACACACACACACACACACACACACGTATACACTAACAGCGTGGCGAGTCGTGTCTCGGTGAATCAAACGACGAAAACCTCATTCTTCCCCAACACAATAAGACGCGATTTCGTGATATCAAAAGACCATCACATGCGACGCGCTCTCATTCATTCCCAACACGCTATACTGTACATCAAACAATGCGATTCTGTAATACCATTAAACCTGTATCCCTCTAATGCTACAAGAGACGAGGATCTTATTCCCGGCTCACAATGACGAGAGAAATTACAACACGGTTTTCGGACATTATACCCAGTGAACGCATGACTGCAAGCATATACAGTCCACGACACCATAGAATGATACAGTCTCGTAAAACTGTGCGATGAACCTCACACTCGGAGACAGTAAGACGTATCTCTCCCGTGTGAGCCGCGATCTGGCATGACAGTGAGATCTGCTCTTACACAATACTAGGCAGTAACCTGTCCCAGGATAGTTACACTCGTAAAACGTACATGAAGGAGGAGGAGGAGGAGGAGCTTAAAGAATAACCTATGGAACAAAATGTGACGAAGGATGATAACAACGATGAGGATGGCCTCACACACCACCCAGGAAAACACAAATGCGAGATAGTCAAATGAAATGAAAATCCTGATCACCCTCAACGATTTACAGTAGATTAACCCCAAACTCCAGCTAACCAGCCGACTAGTTAAGTTCAGCAGAAGAACCGCACCGTACCACTGGCGAAGGAACACGGCAGCCGATGAATTTGGCTGTGAATTTTGATGTTTTATGTTCCACATTCGCGAATCAGTTAATCGAGTAGAAAATTTCGGCAAGGTTTTATTGGACGATGTAACTGCGAGACTTTTGAGTAGCCTGGAAAAGCTCATTTTGTGATACTCGACAGTTTAAGATTACCTGTCCGGGATGTACACGGCCGGGGAAACAGACTGCTCTTGACGGCAGAAAGAAAAAAAAACGTTCTCAATGCGTGGCGTAAACAAAAGCTTTTCTCTAAACCTTGATGCGTGCAGTGCAACACGAGAGAGTCCAGCAACGGCAAAATGTTTACTTCCATGATGCAAAAGAGCCAATAATTTCCCTCTGGTGGTGATACTTTTCCTCGAAGGCTTACGCTTGGCTAGTTCTTGTTGCACGTGAAAGATAACCACCACATACTCGTCTCTGGTGACTCTGTAATAAGCTAAAAAATCATCCAACCTTCAGTCTCCTCTGTTCCCCCAGAAAAGTAAATGAAGGTACGGGGGCTTTCCAGAACTTCAGTACCTTGTTCTCATAAGATGTGTTTCCTTGTTTCACATCATGTCCGGGTTTTCCAGCCATGCTCTCCAGCACCATTTCTGCCTGTTCTTCTCAAGGTAAATTACCCAGATGAATCCCCGTATCCTACGGTCCAACCTTAATACACGTGGCTGTTAAAGACGCACTTTCGTCTGGAACCATAACCGTAGAGGCACAGTGGAATAAGGTCCACGGAGGTCACATATACGGATACGCAACTATAGGATGCTTCTTAGTCCATCCTGCCACAGGACTTGGGTCTTAGGATAGCCTAATGAGATGAGGCTCTATAGGATATGCAGCCTGCGTGAATACTCCTCACCCGGATACAAGGCCTCTTCATCCGTATTCACAATTTCGCTGATGCATTTCCTGGAAATACCAATTTCAGCTTAATCCCCAACCTTCACTAATTTTGCTTGACCAGTTTTTATCTCTAATTAACGACAGTTCTCACCGGAGGAGTAATTACGAAGAGCTGTTAGGCGTTCTCGACAAAATAGATTATTAAAAATATCTTCTCTCTGCCAGACGCAGTATGATTTTATTCTGCGACTTCTGAGAGACAGAAATTAACAAGCGAGTCAAAAACCTCATCTTCCATTTTAAAAATCAGCAGATTTTAATGCATCTGATGTTTATCATTTCATGAAATTGCAAAGCATGAAGCGAGCACTGAGCCGGAATCCCATCTTCATTGGCAACCTCATCAACAATGTCGCTGTACAAAATCTCTTGACTTGCAGTTTCTGGCAATGACACTTTTTTTTTCGTCATGTATATGTGCTATGATATGTGTCAGAGCTTGTGTGTGTGATGTATGTATCAATACGACACAAGGTACCCATTTATCGACTACCTTCAGCGAGTAAGATGAACAGCTGGGTTGTCTGTGAGCCGACTGCGTCCTTCGGGACTTGAACACGGGGCTATAAGATTCATGGATGGGTCGCATGCTGAACACTACACCACGGATACTTCTAACACACTTACACACACACACACACACACACACACACACACACACACGTATAACACGCGCACATACACACATGTATAACAACTCTGGTCTACAGACACAATGCGCCGTAATGATAATTTACCGACACAACGCTGGTTAATGACGGGCTCCCGGCTTTCCATATGTTCTTGGAGTTGGGTCATCCACCAGCACAAAGAAAATGCTGATCGTCCATCGACACACCATCCCGCTGGATGATGATTGCCTCCCCCCTCCCTCCCTCCCTCCCTCCCCAAACATACCACAATTGTGGATGAAAATCATCCACCGACACACCGTACTGATCATCCGTCGACAGGACCACGATAAAGAGTAACGTTGCCTACCCTTCTGATGCATTATGGATTAACGACCATACAATATGGTACATCCTTTTATGGCCAAATGTGTAAGTCTTCAATATGTATCAAATGTAAATCACATGAAGAGAACGGTTGAGAGATTATTCAAAATGCAAAATTTCAAATCATGATTTTCGCATTAAGACTTACTTTGAATCATCTGGAAACAGTCTAAGCAAATTGGGTATCAGTTGCATTATAGTTTCCAGGGATTTCTGCTTAAGATCTGGTATCTCAGGTCTAATTATTGCATCACGAATTCTAAAGCATCAGTAACGAATCTGGCAACCAAATTCAGTTAATTCAATTCAGAACGATTTGTACATTTCTGCAGATGACTTAGTAAGGTAGGAATTAAGAGATGAAACAGCACCGTACACTTTTGTTATACATGTCATTTAGTTGTAATTATGATTTTTCTAACTTTGCTGAATGTCGAAGGTCTCGCTTGCCGCCTCCAGCAAGGGCCATATCAAATAGTGAGTTTACACGGTCTTAGAATTATCTTTGATAATTGAAGGTGTTCAAAATGTTTCGGTCGACGGTCTTAGTGGTCTAAGCAGGCGACAGGTCTTAAGTCCAACTAACCACCCATACATCTCTGGCAAACTTCTGTGTTAGAGGCATGAATAAGGTCTCTCGTTGGTTGTTTGGGTAATGACGGCACTGATGACCCCTGGCTGTCGATACGCAACTAACGCACCAATATGATCTTAGAACTATCATGAAAACGTGAAGAAAGGGTTGAAAACTACTCGGTTGGTGGCTATAACGACGTTGACGGCCTTAACTACCCTGGCAGTTGATTGGCCTATAGCTTATATAATCCCACAACGGGGATTTGAATGAAAAACAATTGGATGAAGCGAAGCGTTTTAGATATCTAGGAGTAGACTTGGCAGCGAATGGAACCATGGAAGCGGAAGTGAGTCATAGGGTGGGGGAGGGGGCGAAAGTTTTGGGAGCTATGAAGAATGTGTGGAGAGATCATTATCTCGGACAGCAAAAATGGGTATGTTTGAAGGAATAGTAGTTCCAACAGTATTATATGGTTGCGAGGCATGGGCTATAGATAGAGTTGTACGGAGGAGGGTGAATGTGTTGGAGATTAAATGTTTAAGGACAATATGTGGTGGGCGATGGTTTCATCGACTAAGTAATGTAAGGATGAGAGAGATGTGTAGTAATAAAAAGAGTGTGGTTGAGATAGCAGAAGAAGGCGTGTTGAAATGGTCTGGACATATGGAATGAATGAGTGAGGAAAGGTTGACAAACGGGATAAATGTGTCAGAGGTGGAGGGAACAAGGAGAAGCGGGAGGCCAGATTGGAGGTGGAAGGATGGATTGAAAGGGATCTTGAGCAGTCGGAGCCTGAACATGCAGGAGGGTGAAAGGCGTGCACGGAATAGAGTGATATGGAACGATGTGGTATACCTGGGTAGACGTGCTGTCAAAGGACTGAACCAGGGCATGTGAAACGTCTGGGAAAACCATGGAAAGGTCTGAGGGGCCTGGATGTTGATAGGGAGCTGTGGTTTCGGTTCATTGCACATGACAGCTAGAGACTGAGTGTGAGCGAATGTGGCCTTTTTCGTCTGTTTCCAGGTGCTACCTCGCTAACACAGGGGGTGGTGATGCTATTTCCTGTGAGGCGGGGTGGCGTTAGGAATGGATGGAGGCGAGCAAGTATGAATATGTACATGTGTATATGTGTATATGCATTTGTATGTATATGCATGTATATATGTATATGTTGGTATGTATATATATGTATTGTGCATATATATGCATGTATATGTATATGTGTGCATGTGAGTGGATAGATCTTTCTTTGTTTCCTGGCGTTACCTCGCTAACGCGGGAAACAGCGATGAAGTATAACAAATATATATATATATATATATATATATATATATATATATATATATATATATATATATATATATATAAATCCAGTTCTATTATTTAGAATGTTTGTTTTTCACATTTGGTAAAAATTTGGCTTATTGACCTTTACCTGTTGTCGGCCACTAAATCCAAAAACATACTTAACTACGTAACGCGAGTATTTTGTCCCTGGTATGTTCTGACTTACGATACGAATTCTGAGTAAATCCCGGATTCCAAACCTTTGTGAGGATTACGTTTTTCACAACCAAGGGCAAATGTAACCCTGTTATATTTTAGACAAAATTCATTAACTTTTCCTTTTGCTTTCTTGAACAATATAAGTAAAAGATTGCTTTTCCATTATATTTGACACCTTTTATTGGTTGAAAGCTCAATGAAAGTATGAAAACGAAATAAACAGTGATATGAAAATAACACCTTTTTCCCCATTTAAGCAATTGGGTCTGTCAAGTGACATCACGTGGTCGGACTATACCACAAGTAATGATATTCATAATAAAATGAAATAAAATAAACATGCATATAAGTCTTATTCACCTATCTTTGGTGCCAAACTCGTAAAGCTGCAGATTATAGAGGGTCAGGCAAACCAGCTGTATTAAGATGTGGTGATCAAATTGCACAAATTGGGGATGGATGGGGTGGGGGATACTCTCAACCCACCCTCCCACAGGCATAGGGAAAAACACACACACACACACACACAACACAGCTGGGAGAACCCCAGAGCCAAATCAACACAGTGGCAGAAAATGACATTACAGGAAATGGTTTATCATTTTCTTTTTTTTTTTGACTCCGTAAAAATTGATTGACCCAAGGTTATTATCTTTTTCCGTTAATATTAAAAAATCCGGCATACATAATAAGTACACGCTCGGGTAGAAACAAGAAGTCAGAGAAAGCAGAGAGAGAAAAAAAAATGATAAAAAATAATGAAACACTGCAAAGCCTCTCAGGTTCTGTGGGGGTGAGAGAAACAGATTATGTGAAGAAACTGAAGCCTAGCCGGTTTTGTGACTACTTTGGTCTCGTGTGCAGAAATAAAAGCATTTATGGTGCTGTGAAGGCACAGAAGCCTCTTATGCTTTGTGAAGGCATAAGAGCGCCCTAAATCTATAAAGGCGACGAAGCCTAAGGTTTTCTAAAGGACTAAAACAGCCTCTTAGGTTTGTTAAGATTTGGGAAGGAATAGAAGCTTCTGCCTTTCCTAAGGACACTCATAACAGGAACCTGCCGTGTCTAATCCTCGCCCTGAATTCACAGAATGAAGTAAGCTTGACTGTGAACCAGCGAAAAGACCAGATGATATCTTGCTGAAACTCAAAAGGCAAAAGGCGTTTTTTGTTTCCAAAAGTGACTTTAGGCGAGGATTTTAGCAAGCCGAGACGCAGGAGTGTTCAAAGCCTTTAAGAGCTTTAGTTAATTCTAAGAGAAGCTGTCACTTCACTCGTGTGCCACTCGGTTCGCTAAACACAACCCTTCTATCTTTAAAAGACTTAGAGAGATGTTATCCTATGGCTGGGGAGATAGTGATGATCATGTAGATGATTTCTCTGGCCATAACAGTATCGTGGGATAATGACCCTTTCCACAGTATGTAACAACTTCAGACAGTAGGTAATCATCATTGCCCGTTCCTCTACCCGTGATATTATTAGGATGCAACACTAGAGGTCCTACGGTTAGACAAGGGAAAAATCTTCATGCAGAGTGACACATTCGCCAGGATCCTGAAGATATCTTACCCCTCCATTAAGAAAATAATAAGATACCCTTCCGTAAACTGATAGAGTAGTACTAAAATAATTCATATCTTATGATCATTTTCCAGCTCCCACTGACCTACTCCCACTAAGCTGCGATAAACCAGGAGTCGCCAGTGTGGCTTTGATAAGCTAATAAAAGAGCACAATTTTTCCTTCTACTTTGGAAATCATTGATTTTGCCCAACCATTTGCGGTGTCGAGGGACGACGCCCCAGCGTATGAAGCTGGGGAAACTTTGCTCCAGGATTTTGGTGGTGACCTTCTTCCCTCTGTGTCTGATGGCCATGAATCACAACCAAGGAAGGCCAGGCTCTCGGTAACTCAACAATAACAATTGCTTATCATCCTTTTGCTATATAGAAATTTGACCGATATGTGTGTGGTAAAGAATCCGTCTCATATGCTGATCAGTCTGCCACAAACTATCCACATAAGGAAAAAAAGTGTGAATTCTAGACTCCTCAGAGAGGCGTTGTTCACACACACACACACACACACACACACACACACACACACATACCTGCAGGAGAGGGTAAAGCAACGGTCAGATTATTGGCTAAAAAACATTAATGTAAATTCGAAATAACAAGGACAGGAAAAGCTAATATCGTTGTTTTATCACCAAGATATGCCTAAATTACAGGAATCGGTTTGTGACAAAAATGGTTATGGCTGACAGAGAGCCAAGCTGCTCATAAGTATATCACTAGAGGACTTGTGAGGAGACGGGCAGCATCTAAACTACAGTCACGACAGTTCCCAAGTGTTTGGTCAAGATGCTCACAATAACCTTAAGACATCCGCTCGTTTAAAGGCTGAGTTTGCAGCGCCTTGCTCGGATTCATCACCTGAGCAACCATACATATATTTTTTCTTCAACCAAGCAGAGACATGGCCTAATCAATGGCCTTCTCGGTACAAAGAAAAACAATAACAAGAAAAAGAATGAAATCAATAGCTCCTTAGGTGCTTTTGGATCTGTTTCTTAAAGGTGGAAACGTTATAGGGCGAAGGGGTGGGTGAGACGGAAGACGAAAGAAAGAAGAGAAATCTGCCGCTTCGCCGTCCGAGGAATGAAGGAGATACCATAACGGTTAGTCTTCCTATGGTTGGTCTCCGCATAGAATCTGTGGGAAGCAGCAGCCAGGTGCGTGCCAGGGATCCAAGCTTTAGTGGCAGAAACATTAGTAAATTTGTGAATTGTAAAGTTTGTGGCAAAATATGTCTTAGAATGTGAAAAAAAACAGGCTAGAAATGTTACAACACCTTATTGTTTATAACAAGATACCCGAAATTCTAATACTGCATCCACTTTCCGTATTTAGTCGGTAAAACTTATATGAAAGACTGTGTACTGTATGCATTGAAGATTATATTATGAACCAATTTTGTAACAATTCATGTAATCACTTTCAGCCCACTGGGGTCTGACTAAGACCCTCTGTGACCTCTGTAATCCTTTTGCACTACAGCTCACAATAAACTTGCTGGTGATACTGGCACAAATCATATCGCCTAACGACAACAAGGGCCAAAATGATACCTGTGAAACAAAAATAGGCCAGCAATCAGGGCAGACTTAATATTCAAATAGTCAAAAGTAGATATACATACCACACATACATACATACATACAGAAGTAAGCTCACACACATAAAAGTACATATATACACGACTAAACTCACGCATATACCTATACACACTCATTTCATTTTTTATATTGCTTCCATCTCATAAATAACCTCAGAATAGGAGAGAGAGAGCAACAAAGTTCCACAAACAAGATATTTTTCCGTTCATATAACGTTGGAGTGGAACGTCCTTTAAAAACAGATGTTTGTGCTCGAATGACCTTTATCAGGATCTGTAAATGCCGATAGTTTTAGTGATCTGTTGGTTATACATTTAAATACATGAATGGCGTAGTGACGCGTGGCAATAATTAATGATATGGTGGTCCAACAGACGAATATTGCTCTGTCGGATTGGAAAAGGTCTTTAATGAATTAACGAATACGTCTGGAGATTAAGTACAGAATTAAACATTAAGTTAATTTCTATGTTTGAAATTTACAAATATATATATATATATATATCAAGAAGTAAATCACATATCAACGTGAAACTCTGATATGAGTAAACTCATTGAAAAAATAAACACAGAGGCTCTTAATTTTCAACTGTACTTCAAGCCATTTTCAAGGACAGTCGAAAGGCTTGGAGCTTATGTGTTTATTTTTCTAGCGAGTTTACTCATAAAAGTATATATATAATTTATTCATAATTACGCCAGGACTTCTCTCTGGAGGTGCATGCTGCCCAAGGCTACACTACTTCCAGTAGCAGAGAAATGTGGACTTCTTTGAAGTAAGAAGTTCTTTGACAAAACTGTTCTCCCAGTGGTACAGTTTCGCTAAAGGTAAACTTTCACTTACGGTGCAGCCTCGAACAGGCTAGTCCGGTAACACCTGTTTATGTGTGTATATATATATATATATATATATATATATATATATATATATATAT
>JAYMFT010142293.1:0-12797 GCA_038088735.1 Panulirus argus
TGTAACAACCAATTACTTCTCATTCAAGGATGAATTTTATCGGCAGAAGTTTGGATGCTCTATGGGATCTCCGCTTTTGCCTGTGCTAAGTAATCTGTACATGGAATACTTTGAAAGTCATGTCCTGTCTGAAATTAAACCGCCTAATATGCATTGGTTTAGATATGTAGATGATACCTTTACTGTCTGGGATGATTCCTGGGGTCCCTTTGACAATTTTTTCATAGACTAAACTCCCTTGTCCCTAGTATAAAATTCAAAGTTGAATGGGAAGTTGATGGTAAGCTCACTTTTCTTGATATTCTTTTTATGAGAGGAAATTCAACACTAGATTTCACTGTTTATAGGAAACCAAGTCATTCAATTTGCTACCTTCATTATTTCAGTCATCATTCTCAAGAGATTAAGAAAAGGTTGCATCTTGTTTGTTCCCCAGAGCACTAAGAATTTGCTCTCCATTATTTAGATAGAGAAATTAATATTGTTATGGATCAGTTAAAAAGAGGTTAGGATACCCTAAGTGGTTCTTAGATAAAGCTTTGAGTGCCTTACAATGAATGTACTGATGCCCTGACAAAACACCTGCCTTCAAATGATAGCAAATTAATTTTTAACTATCCCAATAGTTTATTTTGTAATCTTGTAAATGTATTCAGGTATTTACACCATCTCATGCAATGATTGTGACAAAATCTATGTAGGACAAACTGGTCGTGATCATCCTACAAGGATTATACAACATAAGAGAGCTATCAGATATGGTCAGACAAACTCAGCAATCTTTAAACATGTTAGCAAAGAAAACCACAGTGTAAACTGGAATAATGCCTCTATAGTATTTGTCAAACTGTAGTTATACAAGAAAAACAATTGAATCTGTATATATTAGTAAGTCAAATAACTTTAACATTTCCCAGGGTCAGTGGATCCCATATGTTATTACCCTAGCCGCCACTAATCCCTTATTACCTGAATGGTCAGGTCATTGTGACCTCAGGTCGCCCACCTGAACATGTGACCTAACCCTTGCATAGCTTTGTACTTTCTCTCATTTTGCTGAAGAGGGTCTCAGGATGTAGACCGAAGTTATACAGAACTCCTGTTATTCTGCTTTTTACTCCCCGATTAGTTGGTTTTTGTGGAATTGATAAGTGACATTGCTATCTATTGCTTCATATATATATATATATATATATATATATATATATATATATATACATACATACATATGTACATATACAATAGTAATGATAAAGTATAAATTCATGCATAGTTTACAAATCCCAGGCATTGTGTAAAATGTTTGGATGTATCAGTAAAGTTAAGTTGACTGGAATTATGTAGAGCCAACTATCTGTGTGCCTTAGCTAACTATGAAGGTTCCACACACCTAAGTTTATAAACTATAGAATCCAGGAGTTAACGTGTGACGTCTGGGTGTGATGAGGCCTCACTTGAGACTCCGTAACTTGGATAAGAATTTGAGGGGAAGAAAATGGTATGAACGATTTGCTGGGTGTAGCTACAGTGTGGTTTGGTGTGGTGACAACATGGAGAGGCGCAGTGCAGTGTCGATTACAATGACTAATTAATACGTCTTATTATGGTAATAGTATATCGTGGCTTGCTGGGATATTTAAGCTTGGCTTTATGCAGTGATAGGGCTACCTCGGTTAGTCTGGTTTGGTGTGGTGTGGTGGTGCTACCATGGTGGGTCTTGACTTGGGATGACGCTCTACGGCAAGATGGAGTCAATCTTAGTAGGAGTAGAATGATGGGCTCAACTCACGATCAAATGTAATCAAATTTTGTATTGATTAGTCATTATTCGGTTAAATCATATATTTTTTCCCATATATCGATGGTTTCGATCACGGGAAAAGATTCTTGTGAAGGCCATGACTTAAATGTAGTAGAGAGAGGGCTTAAGGGATCGGCGTGTAGGAGAGGAGAGGAGGAAATGGTACGAGAGCAAAGCATGAATTAGAAAACGGGACATAATACCATTTACAGTCGATCGTTTGTCTCCTGCCATTCATTTCGGTATCAAGATAATCTATCATTACTGAGACGTGAGTGATAATCTGTCATTACTAAGTCGTGTGTGAATTACATTTTGATCGTTTTGATAAGATTCTAGTGCCTGTTACGTGTGTCTGTATCGTACCCAGTAGAGTACACATATTTTTCAGAATGTGTTGCTCGCCTTGGTCGTAAGATATTCCGTACCCAGGCAGCAGGAGGAAGTCGAGTGCTTGAGCGATTTGGTCCCAGTGACCACTAAAACTTATCTCTATATTCGTTCGCTGGAGATCAGAAATGATCTTTTTATTGACGAAATTACGTGAATTCTTTTTTTACCGTAGTTCAATTTTTTCATGCTTCCATCTTCATGCTTTCGCAGACGTGGTTGTTAAATATACGACCAAATCGTTCCTATTTCTGCTACGTTTTCGTGTCTGAAATTTTAAACTTTAGGTTTGCTGTCGGCTTCACCTGGCTGGGAGACTTTTCATCAATCTGGCTGGATGCTAATAACTTAAGACTGTAATCGATTTTTTTTTTTCGTAGTTCTTTGTTACGTAGAGCTTAGATGGCTGAAGGGAGAGAGAAAACCCAGGTCTTTTCCAGTACCACAAGAAAGCCTGAGGATTAGTGACGAACTGCGTACACGCTGTGTTTAGTATATTACCAAGGGAATGATCTTGGCCAACACTGCGAAAAATATCGTCTCCGTAGCGCCTCTTGGTTGCAAGATGGTTGCATACCTCCGCCGGCGAGTCCAAGAGGGATATGTTCTTAGTATGTTGGCTTGCTGGGACTTACGATTTTTACTGCTCCTGGAAACTTGCCTCTGAACAAGCCCTGGGCCATAACCTTCATGAGCCCGATGTTATATTACCCTTGAGGACTACAGTACGACCCTTAGGTGTGATGATGTGACCTTTAATGTGACCCTTAAGGGTCACATTAAAGGGGAAGCTGTCATACCCAAAGGTTCATACTGTCGTGCTCAAAGGTCGTATCTTTGAGTTCAAGGGATGTGCCGCTCTGCTTACGGGGTTAAAGGTGTCATTACACCGTCCCTCGTAAACTCCTTTGGTATCGCCGACTAGGAAGTCTCCGCCTGCCTTCATCGGCCTCAAACTTTTTTGTCTTGTTTGACAGGTCCCGGCTCAGCGACTCCGGAGTAGTCATTAGGCAATAAGCTCAACGTAGGTACATACATACCAACACGACTAACGCTGTTAAGTCCTTCATGTTCTCCTGGTTTGGAAACCAGATATTCATCCCTTGAGGAGGTAAAACGTCAAGTGCAATTATCAGGTTCGCGGAGAATTGATCCCCACTTACGTTGGGCATCGGTCATTCCATGCCCGAAGGATGTCCAATTAGCTGTTCATCACCAGCTTTTATTGCTCTGTGTACCTGCGTGATTATTTTCCGAGTTTATATATCTAATGTGTTTCTTGTATACTTTTTATTTACAACTACCCCAGGGTCAGTTTTCACGGGTGCAGCCCAACGCTTGGCTACTTTCAATAACAGGGAAATGTAGTAGACTCCTTTGCAGTAAGAAGTTTCTTGACGAGACTGTATTCCCAGATGACACAACCTTGCTAAAGGTGATTTTTCACTCGCGGTGTAAACTCAAGCAGGCTGAGTTCGGTAACATCTACATAATACATATATATATATATATATATATATATATATATATATATATATATATATATATATATATATATAATCGTATACATACATTTCTTAATATAAAGCTGGTGGATGTATGAATCTATTTATGTCAACGTATTTCTTCCGTAACTTAATTGGTATTTTTTAAGGTGTGGGGTACGTCATTCAAACATTGGGAATTAAGTAAATTGCAGCCTGGAGAGCTCTGAAGGAATCCTCATCACGTAAATGTGGTTGTCTGGTGCAAAAAATTCTTTTTAACTTGGTTAACTTGATGAAGGTGTATACAAAAGCTTTGATGTTATAAACCTAAAATATTTGCACGGGCTTTGCGCGGGACTCCACTTAAGGTTATTTTTTCACTTTGGATATTAAATATCAAACGTAACTTAACGTTGTTCAGTGTTGCACAAGTCAGAGAACATCATTTCAAGGCATAGTAGATCTATAATATGGGGTTCGATTCTTTATATCAGGCTGATGAACAGTGATGGACAAGTCGTATACTGTAACACAGAAATCAGGAATGAAGTTTCTCAAGATTTTAAAATCTCTATGAAGAATATGATATGGTAAGCTTTTGTTTCAGAATCTTAATTACGAGAAAACTTTTATCGACTTCTTTCCTTTACCTTATAAATAATATAGGGTTTCCATATGCGTTCTACGCGTCTGTGTTTCATGGGCCGCATGTTTTTGAAGTCCAAGAACGCGCAAACGTTTAGAATGTGGTGGTCAAGAATGGCTAGAAGGTGTGCTCAGCGTTGCTGGTGTTGATTGAAGGTAGGCCGGGTGGCCAGGCTAGGCTGGACTCTTTTGGGAGCGGCTGGGGATGATCGACTGCATTCGTGCCGCCGTCAGCGGCTACTTTATTGTGCACCCCATGCTCATCCTGCAAGCGGTAGAGCAAAAGGGTTTCAGAGGTAACAAAGGGTCTTTGTCAGACCCCAATGGATAGGTATTCGTTACATAAACAGTCAAAAAGTCGATTCATTTCGTAAACTTACTCTTTCATATAGTAAACTTACCGACTAGATGCAAGATGTGGATACAATCTCAGAATTACAGGTGTCCCTTACATTAATAAGGTGTACCATTTCTTAGAGTATGTTTGGACTTATCCTTAAGAGGTTCTAAATTTTCAGTCTTGAACATATTTTCTAATTTGTGACAAACCTTTACAATTAACGTGATAGACCGAAGCGCCAATAGTACCTATAGCTTATCCTTAATCTCGCTATGACATCTTGTAGTCAGGTGATCTTATTACTTTCTCCATATACAGAATTCATTGTGATGGAAAAAGTTTCAACTTGTGCCTATTTGTTTTCGTCTATTTGCTTCAAAGAGATCTGGTAGTTCCTTCCTGATTAAAGTTTTGAGACTTCCGACTGACAGCACAACTCTGTTTTTAGCAACTTATTTACCAAGTGCAAGTTTGGCTAAAGCGTCAACTTTATCAAATTAAATCCTTTTACGAGTAATGTTTAGTTCGCCTCTGGCTCCGGAGACCAACATGACACATTCTGATCTCAGGGTGTTTAGGGCTGTTAGTGAGAATGTAGAATCAGGTATATTTAAAGAGCAATGAAGATGGCGGACAACACAGTTTGTAGGGTAGATGCCCAGTTGTTTATTCTCACATTTTTCTCTAATTTATTACCATTGGCCTGGATCACAATGGCAGCATTTCCAGCCCTCCCAATGGCAGAATTGAGATAGCCGTCAGTATAGATGCTCTTAGCTTTGTTATTATCAGTCGGGAGTTTCTGTACATGTTCAAGTGCATTGATTTTGGCCAAGCGTGGAAGGTGAAAATTGTTAGTAATTAGCTCCTCAGGTGTATAAGTAGGAATAGTGATGTCAAGGGGAGTTATCTGCATTTCGATCCATTTTTAGATTCACTTGTCTACGGCATATATGGTTTAACATTTTGTGGAGACATTACCTGAATCCCTACGCAAAATTTGTCCTGTTATAAGGCTGATTTCAAGCACTCTGTCCTCAGTACTGAGTACACAAAACCCTTTCCTTTTGTTGAGTATTTTAGTGGTCACAGGTCAACCAACTATGACTCTTATTTTTTATTTTACGTTTTTTCAGGTCACATAATAACTTTACAAAGGGCTAAAACTGGTGCTTGGTAATCTATTTGAGACGTTATGTAAGCCAAATGCATCATTCTTCATAACTCTTATATTTGGATCACAGTTATGATTGTACCCTGCAACAACTCTAATAGCTTTGAGCCTGACTGTACCTTGTCGATTTAGGTTTTGAGCAGCAACTCCAGTACATAACTGAGCTAACAAGAAATTTAGATACATCCATTGTCCATTTTTTTCATCCCATTTTGTTTATTGAACACCTTGTTTTTTTTTTCTCTCTCCAGAAACAATAAGGCCAGGACTCTCATAGGCTGTGTGTATGCAATTAATAACCGGTTGCTTTTCTCGAAATGTTTTGATGACTGAAAGTGAAAAAATCTTCTGGCGTGTTACCCATAGGGTGGCGTTAGGGAGTTTCATTGGGAGGGGCTAGGGACGAGTGAGGGTGGTTTAGATCTGCTGGAGACGGGTTGGTGGCTGGTGAAGAGCTGTTGGTCGTGGCTGGGAGTATATTGGAGTAACTGAGAGTCGTACGAGCTGGGCTAACTGGGGCTAAGAATGACTGATGGTTGGTCGGAAGGCACTATAGACAGCCAACAGGAGTTTCAGCGGATGTCTCTAGTTGTCTGGATGTCGGAATTATCTAAGGGTATGTTGGAGCCACAAGGTTTGACCCTGGAGAGCCTGCCAGGTTGTTAATGTACGACTGATTACCATCAGTTGACACACAGGAACTTCCTAGGCCAGTTTTTCGTCCCGATATAAACGATTTATTGTGTTTCCTGACCCCGTACCACAGCCTTCCTGCTGACGCTGCTACCATTAGGTTCGTGTGGGTTGGCAGGAAGGTTTGTTGTAGCCAGCGATGAATAGCTAATGAGCCTTTATTCTCCTCCTCCTCCTCCTCCTCTTCCTTTTTATGCTAGTACTCCTTTGTCGTCCTGCCTGTGTCTGCCACCTTTTCTTCCTTCTCCTCTTGTCCTTATGTCCCTGTCAGTCCTCCTCCTCGGTTTACACTATATATGCCATACCTTTCACCAGTTTTCCCTATTTTGTCTTTAATATATTTTTCCCGTTCTTTCACGTGTTTTTTTTTTTCTTGTCTTCTCCATCCTCTCCACCAGTGCGTGCACATCCCTCTCGACCTTCTTTACACTCACCCGCAGCCACCACATCCCTCTTCAGAGCTTTTCCTATCAGATCATCAGCTGTAGACCTGTCCTCCCGTTCACTCTCTCTCTCTCTCTCTCTCTTCTTATAATACTTCTCCTATTTTTTCCTCTCGTGTCCTCTTACCGGCCCTCTCCACCGGCTCTCCAAGATGCACGGCGGCACATTTGATAAAGACCTCTCCACAAAACCTCTCTCTTGACGTTAAGTCAGTTTAGGAGCGTGACTTGGGCTCAACTAAACCGACAGAGTTGGTATTGTCCGTAGTGGCTCTCGCTTTATGATTTTGCCGGTATACCTTAGGACAATTGACTATTTTGGAATCTAGTATGCTTTATGGGTCTGCAGTATTTATATCTTTGTAGTTTCTTCGTGGCGCAAGTTGATATGTTGAAGCGGTAAGCTGATGTCGCTCTATTTTCGTTCTTCGTTATGTTACGTTACGTTGGGAGTTTCATTGTTTTTGTTCTTTGATTTGTCAGTGTATTGTGGTGATATGCGTTGTTCGAGGATTTGAGCGTGTCTTGAGAATGTTCATTGGTAAGTTGAGAGTTGCATCAGTTGTTGAGATGGAGGGATATAGTGCTGCATTATGTTGGCGTTACTTTGATGTTTAGCAGCATAATGCTGGCGGTATTCATGATTGAGGTTCTTTGGCATTTTGCAGCATAATGTTGGTTGTATTTTAGTGATAGCGTTAATAGTAAGGTTTTTGAAATCTCTACCCTTTGTATTTATTTCCTAAGCATTATATAAACTATACATCTGTCTATTTATATGTTTATCTATCGCTATCTGTCTACCTATCTATCTTTCTATCTATACTACTGTACTAAACCAGATAGCCCTTGGCTTTTCAAGACGTGTGCATCTTAGAGCCTCAGTTTTCACCCCCCTGTTATCCTTACAGTGTACTGTTTTTCTCTTCCGATGAAAAAGTTTCTCCATTTCGAGTGTGTTTATACTCTTCATCACTTTCGAGCACGTCGAGAGACTTGAGGGTTGGCTGGTGAGTGTTTGGCTTTATTTTAAAGTCTCTTGAGAGAAAATTTTACGCTTGTGTGTGTGTTAATGGTGATTTTAACCGGTGGCCTTGATTGGCAGAGTACTGGAGGCTGGGTTATTCTTTCATATTCTACTAACACTTACATATTCTATTTACACTGCTCGCCGCGGGGTGCTTTCATTGTGTTTGTTCCCTATTATTTTGTTGTTGATGCAAAAAGAAGAAATTCTTTTTCCTTGACTTCTGGTGTTTATTGATTCTTTTTATTTAGATGTTAGCTAAGACGGCACGGGCAACTGAGGCCCTAATCAAGACCATCTCATTAAGCTCTCTCTCTCTCTCTCTCTCTCTCTCTCTCTCTCTCTCTCTCTCGTCTCATTTTATCAGCCAACCCCAAAGGGCGAGTGAACAGCTAGGTTGACTGTGGACGGACTGCCGCAACCAGGATTTCAGCTTATGAGCATGACCCTTGGCAGCCCCCGCATGGGTCACGGTCAGGAACGCTAACCGCTACACCACGGAGATGAGATCTTCTGTGTGTGTGTGTGTGTTTACGACTGTATGTATTTGTGCGTCTGTGTGTGTGTGTGTGTGCACGACCCTTGGGCATAACGGTCATGCTCAAGGTGTCTTACCGCCACTGTGAATGTAATCTTTTTTTTCATTTGTTGTTGGAATTACTAACCGTCGCTTGCTAGAAGGTCGAGAGACTTGAGTGGAGGGAAATTGACCCTGTTCCAAGACTTAGGGGGAAAAACACATACGCGTCAGTGGGCATCAGATGAAAAAAGGAAAAGGTATTTTTCAGAAAGATTTTCTTTTTTTATCTGGTTTTCTTTTGTCGGCCTCGTCGACTTTATTGGATTAACGAGTTGTCGCGTCGGGTATGCCAGCAATCAACTGGTTGGTCCAGGTGATCCAGGGGGTTGCCAGTCTGATCGTTTTCGTACACGAAAGATTGATGATTATACCGAGAAAGACTGCGCTTTAAGCACCCGGGTTCGACTCGCCCGTTCTGCAGTCGTAATAACCTCCTCTTCCTTTCTTTTCTTTTGTCACATTTATCCAATCCCATTCGGCTTATGTGGCCATAGCCCCTTTGTTCCCTATGTCTGGCTTTGTCCTCTCGTATCTTCTTATTATCGTCCTCTCTTCGTCTTCCTCTTAGGATTTTCTTTCTCTTTTCTGTGTTCCATCACAGTGGCGACCTTATTCCTTTGCTGATTTGTTTTCATAGGGATCCACTTAAAGACCGCGTGGCCTGTAGTAATCACGTGTGTCATCTGTGTAAGTCACACTTGCTCTTCTATATCTTGCGAACCAGTGAGGGGATTGTCTGCACCATATCTTAGGAACCAGTGAGAGGTTGTCAGTCTTATGTCTTGTGAGCCAGTGAGGGGAATGTCCGTCCCATATCTTGTGAACCAGTGAGTGGACTGAATGTCAGTCTCATATCGCGTCCGCTCCATGCTTACCTGATCCAGTGGAATGATTAGCATTGATATTTCTTGCATATGAGTGTTGCACAGCCACCCACACAGCTGCACTTTAGATTCCAGTTTTTTGCAAAAAAGTTAACCTTTCATCACCTGGCTGTCTGTGGTGCTGCACAGATCCCAGCTGTGACGCTGAGGACACCTCTAGGATCACGTTAATCATCGGTGGATAGTGTACCGCGTTTGCATGTCACATATATGGGTGTCTATTATCTGAGTACTTTCTCTTCGGAAACATAGTTTCTTGGCTTCTTCAGTTGCTATGCCTTTCCTACAGCTGATTTTTCAAAAGCTTTGACCTTCGGATATCTTCAGGTTGCATTTCAATTAATAAAGTTCGGGTGTTAGTGTGTGTCTGTGGAACAACGCCTAGTAATCGGGTATTTCGTGCAACGTTTAAAGTACGATGTGAGTTATGGTAGGGTATCCTCAGTGACAACACTAAGTTATGGCTGGGCCCTCAGTGATTGACAATAGTGTTATGGCGAGATCCTCGGTGATTGACACCCAAGTTATGGCAGGGACCTTAGCAATAGCCTCCATCACTATTCCGTCTTCTATTCCCTTAATCATTTATTTACCTTTACCTCCTCTTCGTCTGTGCTGGTTATCTGTCCCCTTCTGCTACGCCTTATCCTGCTATGTCGCAACTGAATGATACCCCACTTCCGTCCTTCCCATGAATCTCTCCTCCACTGCATCTCTTCCCCATTACTGTCTTCAACTCCATCTTCTTGCATCTCGTCTTTCCTTATGTCACGTACCATTATGTCTACCTTCCCTTACCTGTTTCCGTACTTTGTTCATCAGTTTAATGTATCCGTGAAAAGGATCTCTGCTTCCCTTTTTCAATTTTCTCTCCATGGTTTACACTCTGCTTATTCCAGTCTCGCCACTGCATATTTTCCTGGTTCTTGATCCTTTTTGTTGAACCTACGTAGTCAATTTCCATTTTCTTTATTATCCATCCCATCCTTCACTACTTTTGTTCTCATTTCCTGTGATTCGATCTTTTCTTTACCCATTCCATCCTTTCTCATTTGTCCTCATTCCCTGTAACTCCCTTTGTCTTTACCTATTCTATACTTCCCCATTTGCCTTCCCGTGTCTGTAACCCCCTCCTTTCTTGTCATCCCATCCCTTTTAATTCCATCTTCCTTTATCATTCTCCTCCTTTCTTCCTTGTCCTCACATCCTCTATAACCCCATCAATCTCTATTCAACCTCTCCTTCCTTGTTTTTCTCCCCATTCCAAGAAACTCCATCTTTCTTTACCCATTCCATCCTTCAACGATTGTCTCTTGAGCTCCACCTTCCTCCCTTTCCCTACCCATTTCCCATTCTCGCTTCCTTCCCTCATTATCACATGTGCACCACATTCCTACTGATCTCAATTTCCGCCACATCTCTTCTCTCCAGTCTCCAGTCCTGTCTCTCTTCGTCTCTACCACCCGTTACCGTCCTTGACGTAACTTGCTATGTGAAGCATCCTTACAGAAGACAAATTTCCTCCCGCTCTCAATATAACATGAACGCTACCAACAGACTCGCCCCCCCCTACACACACACACACACACACACACACACACACACCCAACCCCGAGGCTGTTCTCCAAGGCTTCTACGTACCTACAAGAAAATTTCATCTCATCAGACAACTTCCAGTTTTGCAGAGGAGGAAAAAGAGAAACCCAGTGGAGACGAAGAAAAGGGAAGAACTAGCTCTCCGCAGGAGGGGCAACTCACTCTCCTATATCTCGTGTCGTTTCCCGTTCTCCCTTCACTCCCCCGTCAGAGCTGGCCTTCCTCCTTGCACGGTCGCCCGGGTAAACCACACACGTAAACGGAAAAGAAACACAAACAAAGAAAGGCAGACAGAGATGCAACCAGACGCGCACACTCTTAGGGACAAACCTACACACAAACAAACGAAAGAATACGCACAGAAACAGGTAATCATATGAACAAAGACGAGCAAATGAATACCTCACACATATCTTACGTTCTCGGAAAATGAAACTAATAAGAGAAGGCCAGAAGGAGAGGAGGAAGAGGAGGAGGAGGAGCAGGAGGAAGAGGAGCAAGAGAAAAAAAAATTACCCCTCCAGTGTTTTCCGCCTAAGAGATCCTGTCAGAGGATATCCCAAGCCAGTTCCTTTCTGGGCCACTTTATCCCTTATTGATTAGCGAGCCAGACAATCCCTCAAGGCGCGGCCTTCTCTCACTCCATCAGCCATTGGAAGAAATCCAAATATTAACTACAGTATATGTTCCAAGTTATTTATCTTGTCGGCCGAGAGGCGACTCGGAATTTTTCCGAGACGAAGACTTTGTCACATACCTCGACTTCACAAAACTCGGAATTTGAATTTTCTTACCGCACTGGAATATTTTTGCCTCCAGTGAAAAATCTGTCGACGGCGCAGTGTGTTGGAGGGTGTGTCTGCTGCCCCTGCCTCACTCCCAGATATACATTATGGATGGGGACTATTTCCTGGCTTTTTGGTCCTTGCGTACCTCTTGTGGGATGTTCTTTAGTCTCGCAGCAGACCATCTGCCATAGGGGTATCAGGCGCGTCATCAGGAATCCAGACACGGTTGGGGTGGGAGTATAGAAGGAGAGGTGGCAAGGGTGAGGACCACTCCATTGGAGATATTGGCATATGTCGTATTGTAATGGCTCGCGATAAAAATCGGACGGAATGAAGAGCTAAAAAGACATCAATTATACTGGAAGTGAGGGTATTTTTTCTTCTCTCTCTCTCTCCGCTCAAACAATCCTCCGTCAACCCCTACTTCCCTTCCAGGAAATATCATTTTAGTCCGAGGTTTCATACGTTCCAGTACTGCCAACACGCGTTCAGCCACGTCCCAATACCTCTCCGCTGGATCACCAGTACTGTTCTCACACCATACAAAAAAAAAAAAACACTCCTTTTAACACACTTCCGGCATTTTCCATCACCGTTCCAGATTCTTTTGAAATAACTTCACAACGGTTCCCTTGTCACTGTAGCTCCAGTCCGAGATCCCTTTTCTCATAGTTGCAGTGCCATTTGAATATCCTTTCACCACGGCTCCAGTATTTCTTCAGCGTCGCCCCAGCAGTTGCAGAACAATTCCTCATACAACAAAAGTTTCATGGAAGGAAAGAGGAGGAGGGGGGCGGATGGGGGGCTTAACGTAGCTTTTTCCTCCGTAACTCGTGTACAGAACTCCTCTGCGGGAGGTTGCTTTAAGATGCCAGCTTTGTGAATTTACTGGAGAATTCTCTTTCTTTTCTCTTTATAATTTGTGTTTATATATATATATATATATATA
>JAYMFT010142304.1:0-12797 GCA_038088735.1 Panulirus argus
AGATATATATATATATATATATATATATAGATATAGATAGATAGATAGATATAGATAGACAGATAGATAGAGAGAGAGAGAGAGAGAGAGAGAGAGAGAGATTAGCTAAGGTACCCGACTTGTTATATTACTTTCAGAGGTGGTCTTTCTTGGCCTTGAATGCTTGAAAGCCAAGCTCTGGTACCTTGCCTTGGATCTTAAGGTTTCTTCGATATAGTATGAGGCTGCTTGGTCGCTATTTTGAACGAGTGCAGTGAACTAAGTGTAATCAATAAGGGGTTTGAAGAGCGGGCTTTGGTGTTCTTAAAAAGGCCTTACTTTAATTTACCTTCCTTCCCTAGGAATCCCTTATGGCCATACGATGCTCCTGCAGCACTCAGGAAGTAGGCCGCGTCCGCCAGTCGGGACCACAGGTTGTAAAGCGTGATGTGTGTGCGTCTGTGTGCAGAAAGTGCAAGGCAATTGAGTTGTAAGTGCTTGGTGTCTTTTTTATGGTAGTTACATCTTGGGCATGAAGGGTCTTAGAATATGTTGAAACTGTGAATGTTGTGATGGGTGACGTCTAGACTGTATGCAGGAGAGTGTGACTCGTGTTTGTCTGGGAAGTGTGGTTTCTGATAGGACAGTGTCTTGTGGGTTGGAGTTTAGGACTAAGTTTAGATGTCTTTTTTTTTTTATTATTGATTATCGGGTTATTTCAGAGAGTGTGTGTTTTGTCAGCGTTATATTTGTTGGGAGTTGGAGGATATGTGAGTAGAAGTTACTACAGTGTGAGGCAAGGGTAAATTTTGTTATTTCTTCTTGGGAGTTGATGGTTAGTTATAGAATGGTTTGGGTAGGATAGGTCTAGTTTTGTTGCATAAATTGGGTGCTGAGCATGGTGAGATGGGACCATATTATTTCTCTGTGAAGGCTTTTAGTGTTTGAAATTGCTAGGCAGTCAGGGATTGTTCTGATTGCGCTATGTTGTGTGGTTTGCGGCTTTATTTTAATTGCTTTTGATTGGATGGAAAACCAGGCAGGTGAGGCGTAGTTTGAAGTGGAGCATATAAATTGTTGTTATAGGATTCTGAGGTATTCTTTTTCTTGTCCAAATCTAGTGCCAGTTCGTGTTGTGAGGGCATTTAGTTTGTATGCTGCTTTTGTGTTGATGTTAATGATGTGGGAAGTGAATGTCGTGCGTGTTGTGAGTGAAGCCTTGAATGGTGTGTGCTTTGCTATGTGGGAGAGACAGTCCATTCAGGGTGAATGGAGGGTGTAAGCTGGATTCATGTCTGTCTTGGGTTAAGAAATTGACTGAAGACTACAGCAGAGATGCACACTTTCTTTTCTTGGTGGGCCATTGTTCCAAATGTGTAATGCATAGCTACATGTTTTTGATCACTAAAACCCTCCCGATACCCAGGCGGGCAGTTCCGGCACTGAACCTCCCTGGACGGCCGCTATCTGCCAGCCTACTACCTACCCAGAGGAGGGATGCTGACCTAGCTGGCTGATAGAACCCCACCTTCAGCCTCCAGAGCCCACACACACTCACACACACACACACACACACACAACACACACACACACACACACACACACACACACACACACACACCAACTTGTTCTTAATATTCCGTGGACTCCAGCAAATATGACTTTGGCAATACCTAGATTATTTCTTGAAAGTAGGACCTTGCGTTGCTTTGTCCGAAGCTCACAACATTAAGAAAGCGCTGCGCTGAGAGCAAAACACAGTTGCTGAATCAGCAAAAGGAAAATGCAAGTAACCAAACCTCACAAACCCCCCCCCCCTCCTCTAGTAGGAGAGATTCGCGAACGTTCCATCCGAGAAATGCGGACCGGAGAGCTGCTTGGAGAAATGCTAACGTCATTGTTATTATCGGATACTTAAGAAGTGAGAGATAACAGCATTATGAGGCTAAAGGACTTACCTACCACTAGACTTCCGACCTCATTCCTCCCACCTCAGTCATTATCTCCTCCGATAATAGATGAGTTGTTCGCTATTACCATTTCACAATCAGATCAGACACAGTACATTCCTGTATCTGATGATATTAAGATCGAGTTAAGTAGTCTTATCTGTGTTATTGTCTATGAAAGGGCGAGGGTAAAGGATTAAGTCGTCGTGCTGAGAGGGTTAAGTCTCCTTTGTTCAAGGGCTTGACTAGTCATACACGAGGGACTTGTTTATTGTGCTTCTTGAGTTACGTCATGTACTTCAAGGTAAAATTCTTCGCACTGAAGAGCTTGAATGTAATGGAAGGATACATTCGGTCTGCCAGAGAGATATATTACCTGCACGGGAGGGATTATACGCTGTACTGGAGGGATATGTTGGTCGTACTGGAGGACACATGCGGTGTAATAGAATGGCCATGTTCAGAGGTGATATGCCCTAAATTGCTTCTCACGGAAAATCATTCTGACCCCAATCCATGCCCACCGTGTCCTAGCCTCTCATCTCAGCTGACCTAGATCTTAGCAAAGTGAAGACTATAGTAAAGTCTCTTCCAAGAACTTCCCTTTTTATTTACGTAAAAAACTTGCACTCAGAAGCCGCCAGCAAGCGCTTGATGTTCATGAAGCTCAGAAACCAGACTGTTCGCTCAAGCGAGGGTGAGGCTCCATCCCCGTGACGCCATTGTTGGCTAGCGTCGCAACCTGTTTGAGTTCCACGGTGCGGAAGACCATCGTGCTAGGCTGGACGGCATCACCATGAAATAAGATGGATGATATGCTAAGGATGTACAGTAACTGTGATGTTTTTCTGATACAGGAAAAAGCAAAACTAAAATGAAGCTCATCAGTGGCAGTTGGAAAATATACGTAAACGTTACTAAATGGAATTAACTCACTGAAGGATTAAGTCACTCTGGCTCAAGTACTTTGAGGGAACAAAACAATTTAGTGTGCGTGTTTGCTAAATTCAGAAACACATAAGCGTTAAGTTTTTTTGGAGCTAGTTAGTAAATTTAGCTAGTGATGACCTCTTGTGTTATCAGAGAATAATAATAATAGTAAAAGTAAGGATAAGAATGATGATAAATGTAAAAACATTGACATAAACAACGTAGGAAGTGGGAATATGTGCCAGGTCGTTAAACTCTTTAAACTATATCTTCCTTTATCTTGTAAGCACAAGCAGGAGCTGCGACGTTCTGGCTAAATTCATACAGAACACATCATTGTAAATTATTCTTCCACACTCTTTTACTGACATGTTGAAAGCTCTTTATATATATGTATATATATTTGTATATATATATATATATATATATATGTGTGTGTGTGTGTGTGTGTGTGTGTGTACATAATGCGCAGTCATACTTAGGGTCATACATACTACCGTGCTTTGTATGACTATGAACTGTCTGTACCGTGAATGTACTCTGTCGTTTGCATAGAGTATTAACTCGAGGATCATGATGCTCCAACCGCCACTGCTGTTGGTTAGAAAATTAAATGTTGATGCACTCGGGTCCTTTTCTTCCTCTTTGAGCAAAGCACCATAATTATATCCCTATGAGACTGTCACGCAGAACCCTGTGCTCAAAGGTATTAAAAATATATCACCGTGTTTAGACCAATCCAATCAAAAGTGGAATTCCGTTATAAACTATGGCTCTGTGGGTTCAATTTCCTCGAAACAGCCGTTGACGTGCACAATAAGTCTCATGGAGACTTGTTGTCCATTATATTTACAGTACCTCAATATCTGGTGTCCTCGAGAGCTATGTTGTCCTTGGACCACAGAGGTGTGCTAAACTTGTTCAAAATCAACAAGGTACAACCTATACTCAGGCCTGAAACCATTTTCACGAACCTGAGATAAAATCTTAACGCCATAATCCCACCGCATATCGCACTGATGACTTAAAGCAAAGCACAGCCCGTCCGTTCATTTAAGAGTGAGCACGCTACAGCTTGTCAGTTCACTTCATGAACACAGCGGTATGGTATGACCTTTGAACACGAAAGTTTGACTGTTGAATTGATGGTTTTGCCTGTGACTTCAAGAGGTTAAGCGGAAGGGTAATGTAGATCTGTGACGTACCTCCGGTTTGTGAGGTGTGCCAGTTGATCACCTCTCTAAATGCATGGTAAGCGGCTCCGTAGCCAGGAACTTATTCCGACCACCCAGGTAAGGATTTAGGTTTTCTTTTTTTCTTGAATGAGATCCGATTCTTCAGAGTTACTAATTCGGCACTGAAAGATATGCTGAATGCGGACAGTGTACTACAGACCAGTACGGAATATGAAGGGATTTTTTTTTTTCTCTAAAGTTAAGAGGCTCCAGTCACGGACAAGTCCCTATCAAGGCCGGCCTAATTGAAATGCAGAGAGGCTAATGAAGGGGAAAATGAGACAAGGGAAAGTATTTTCTTATTTTGGAGGAAGTGAAGAAACTGTGTTTTGAAATGTGCCTGGCCCTATAGGTAGTTACTGGGAAAGACACGAGAGGGTGGAGAATTCCTAAGCATCGAGATGTAGTGAAGAAAAATTTATCAAAATGGCCCATCCTTGAGTTGCCAACGACCACATAGTAATCATGTGACGCAGCAGCTTGCAGATTATTGCGTGGTGTACCTATGTATATACATTTTATAGTAATTAAGACTAATTTTCAGTCAAATAGTAATCTGGAACTTCATGTCCCATTCAGCGTACATGTCAGTCCATACATTATTGGGACATTATGTATAGTTGTAGAGATTTTTGGTGGCAGAGTAAAGATGTAGAACGTAATATTGTTAAAAGACTGGCGCAGACCTTCCAGTGGTCGAGTCAGGACAAGTGACTCTAACCGTTACCGCTGTTCATAGCACTCCACCATTGTCTTGTAAACTTCGAAGTGTTAGCACACCATTTAGAGACAGCTTGAAATATTGGCTGTGATTTGTAGGGCATACCAAATAAACAGATTGAGATTCATAACCCGTATATTTGGCAGGAGGTAAAACTGCGGTTGTTCACAAAAGAAAAACAAAACAACAGAGCTTGTGGCAGCTCACCAGAAGTTCCCAGGGACCTGCGTCATCGTACCCGCTAGACTGATGCCACGGCAGCCACGCACAAACACGTGTTTGACCTAGTTTAATCTCGGGCACGGCGGGGCTACGTAGCTTAGATACGGCCAAGACCCAGACCCAGTCCCTTGCATTCTATTTAATGATCAAGACTGTACTCCTCCACACAATATTTCATTTGTACCTGTGATAATTGGTTGGTTATTTGGGTTTTAGATCTGTCGCCTGCCAAGGTCATCAGTTAATGCCGTTAAGTAATAACCACCAATAGAAATCACCTGAACACCTTCTTCAGACGTCCAAGATGATTTTAAGACCATAAAGGTTCTCATTATATATATGGCCCTTCCCATACGTTTATTATATATCACAGAATTTAGATACTGCGATGAGGTACATATTCTTGATAAGTCAGAGTGCCCAATTTGGATTCGAAACTAATTACGTAAGGTGAGGAAATAAGAGTAACTCACGTATAATCTGGTTACACAGATATAAAGATACCAACTTCCCATTGTACTGTCAGTTTTACCGTAGTCTTAGTCGAGAGTTCTCTTTGCCCGGAGATATCGATCTCTCTGTCGAGGGTTTGATAAAAACGATTATCATTCCGGTAAGCGAGACCGAGATTTTTTTTCTATAAACACTTAAGTTTGGCTAGTTTAGATTAAGCTTTGGCTAGTTTAGATTTGATTAGTTTATCCTAGGGTAAAGGTTAAGTTAGGTCCAGTTACATTACGGAAGAATATCCCAATCGCGTTATTCGTCCCTTTTAACGACTGATGCCGTGCAAAAAGCACGGAACAATATCCGCTGCCTTAATCAGTATAGAGCTGCGTGAGATATCTGACGTGCATGAAGTGTGTAGGTCTGTCCTGAGGTTGGAGACTCGTATCACACAAGCTTTGTATCTGGTAACAAGAAATTGATATATCCGGCTAGTGCGGTAATAGTAGCAATAAATTGTGTTTACCCTAACCCCACCACTACCATGCGACGTAATGTTAAATCAGCAGCCATAAATGATCAAAAGCATAACAGATGAACGCTAAGCCCTCCTAACTCCGATGGAAGACCGCTCCTAATATCTCTAACACGTAAAATTCTTTAATGAACTCTTTATTGTACCGTAATGCATCCTGCAATATTGCAGAGGTATGTGATTAGATTATTACTTTTTTCGTGCTACAAATTCAATCATTAAAAGTAACGAAAGTCGTTTTAATACGTCCATTCGAGTGACTAGTTGTTGCCATATCTGAATGACGAACGCGAGAGTTACAGCGAATTAAAGTGACAACGTGACGTAACACAGTTGACTGTTTTTAAAACCAATGATAGCTAATTGAACCCAGTTGAATTGACTGGCGGAAACAGCTCAAACGAATATAAGTCATCAGGGAGTGATAGTGATATATAAGTAAGGGGAGATACTGATTTAGAAAAGATTATACAAACTGGTGTTCAGGTGACAATTACTTTTTGCTGCCAAGGAGCAAAGAACGTGTATTGCAAAAAAAACAAACACGTTGTGAGAACGAAATGATAGACATTATTGAGTATATTACGATACAGGATACTTCTGATCCAGTGGTTATGAAGATCGACACTCGGTCATTGCTGCAAACTACCAGGTGACGTCACATCACGTGACACACCTGGAACATTATCGCGACATGTATATGAACTAAAAAGGGGTAACTTTAATAAGAACAGTTTGTCTGTTTTTGTT
The DNA here is from genome assembly GCA_038088735.1 of Panulirus argus. Classification (NCBI taxonomy): domain Eukaryota; kingdom Metazoa; phylum Arthropoda; class Malacostraca; order Decapoda; family Palinuridae; genus Panulirus; species Panulirus argus. The sequence continues at coordinate 6,769 of JAYMFT010142304.1, forward strand.
TCAGAGAAACTGTTATGTGGATTGTGAACCATCCCTGTGCCTCTTGAGCAGCTTCTGTCTCCCTTCACTTCCCCAACACCCTGATTTCCTCCCTCCCCAACAGCAGCAGCAGCCCCTCATCCTCATCACTCCTCCCCCCTGACCCCTTAATCAGCAGCCCCCCTCCCCCCCCCCGTACCTCTCCCTCCCCACAACCACTCTCCCTTCGCCTCACGACACTCGAGGCTGACACTGCCATAGGTCAGACCTGCATAATCAAGACATCTCACATGTAACCTTCCCCGAACGTCCTCTTAAACGTCGTCCCTCGTCCGCATCCCCGACGTCGGCTGTCATAAGCTGTCACAGGCTCTCATCTGAAACATTTTACGCTCCTAGACTGCTGCACTCTGACATCTCCAGGTTAAAAATATGAAAAGAATTAATGCTTTGCCGGTCATCCCCCTCGAATCTGACGCTCTGGACTCAAGATCGTTAGATTGAAGAATGGTAAAGCCGATAGTTCCTTTAGTGCGTTACCGTTCGTTATGGTTTGTGAGGGATAGTGTGGTGAATTACTGGATGTCTTTCTGTATGCTGGCAGTACTCACAGTACAGCTATGGGCTGTGATGCAGATTGCTTGCCGTATTTAAAGCACAGCCAAGGACTCAGTGCTGTGTGTCTGTAACATTCAGTGCACCAGTGGATGTGATGGTGAATATTGGTTGCCTGTAGAATTTATGGATCTGGAGCTTCTCAGCTGAAGAATCTTATGTGCTCGTACATTTGGCTGTCAAATGACTCCCTTCAGAGCCATTAAATTTCTAAGGAACTCGCGATTAAAGCTCTCAAAATATGATATATATAAAGTACTTGATGCTCCTAATCAAGCGACTGAAATCTACGTCACTTTCTTTCAAAATAACTGACTCATGAGTAATATACTTCATTTGAATGTATAATCATTTTTCTGTATCTCTTGGAAACCGTGTTTTAAAAGACAAGCTACTGATGGTGGACTTTCTAAATTATGACACTTCTAGAGTTATCCAGTAAGCTATTGTGTACAAACGAGGATTTTTGACTGTTACAAAAATTTTTCTTTGTGAAGTGTTTGTTTCTTAGAACGGATGTAGTCCTAAGAAATGCATTCGTCTACAAGTCACTCTACTAATAGTAGGACAGTCATTCATGGTCACTCGAGTCCTACATGTAGGTAGGAGTGGACCTTCGTAGTGTCTTGTGCTGAGACATGAACCAGCCGCCTTTGCCTGTTCATTTCTCAAGAAACTTTTCAGCCAAGTTTTCGTAATCTATTTCACCCGCGATGCGATTCCTCGCCAAGGTCGCTCCAATATTATTATTATTATTATTTCATTATTATTATTAGTAGTAGTAGTAGCAGTAGTAGTACTTTTATTACTACTATTACTACTAGTACTGGTAATAGTAGTAGCCTTCGACTGGCCTTGAAACTTTTTCCTCAAGCAGACAGACAGACATATAACACCATTATCATTATATAATACATTACACAGTGCCATATATGAAAAAGAGGAAGCATAGGAAAACGATTAAGAGGCTCGGAGGCAGAGGTCTCTCCTTCCCCGTTTGACCAACCCTCAGCCAAGAACCATCTTCACGACACACACACATACACATACATGTATACGTTGATACATAAAAAAAAAAAAAATGGCTCCATGATGTAGGGGTTATCGCATCTGTCTCATAAACAGTTGCAATGGGTTCGAGTCCCATTGAAACTGCATATTTTGATACAATACACTTTTGTAATTATTTCTAAATAACGAACAACTATTTGTGTGCCTGCATTGTGGATCAACTTTGGGCAAAGAATTAAAGGTCAAAAACGCAACCGACCTCATCACCATGGAACAAAATATCCCTGAGTTACTTTTATATGTTTAGATGACAAAAGTTGCGTGTAAACATATGAATCAGTGCATTTCAGACCCAAATTGATATGTGTATTATGATTTTGGTCAGCCCACTAACCTCCATGCAAGAGACATTCAAAACAATATTATATTGTTAACCATTAAACCAAAGTTTCTGAACCGGGTATTTATGATGATGATGATAGTGTTCCTTTGATATTGTAAACGGCTTTTTAACACAACCCACAACAGCGTTCGCTACCACCAGATTGAGAACATCCGAGCTAGAGACGTGAGTCTTTTAGTCAATGTTTGGCCTGCAATCTCAGGGGTATGTTCGTTTTAAAAGCTCCAGTACCCAGATTTCACTTGATGACACATTATATAAGTTTCCGAGTCGCTGATGTCTCGAGGATGTTCCTGAACTTACCAGACTGTGTTTGCTGATGATCTACGGTAATGAGAGAAGAAATGAAAGACGAGGATTACATCAAATCATAAAGGGACGTAGAGAAGCTCCAGGGTTGGTCTGATGCCTGGTAGATAACATTCTACTCGAGCAAATGCGAAGTAATAAGGATAGGTTATAGGGAACGCAGATCTCTAGTTGACTGTAATTAGGCAGGAGAGAAATTACATGAATCTGTGCGTAAGGACTTAGGATTGTGATTCATATGGACATTGTACCCAATCTGTTGGTAGAGCTCTTCGTCAGAACTGTTTATAAAGCGAGCTGTTTGCTGGCAAGAACTAGAATCGCGTTTAAGTACAAAAGGATAAAGAAACTGAATGAAGACATTATGCACATGTTAAAAAAGCTCTTTGGCAGGAGAGAAAATTTGAGACGAGGGCCCTACGAGTGTAGAACTCCCTCCCAGTATCTTGCATATAGATAGGTACACCTGGCTAAGGCTAGTGGGTGTGTGTGTTTGCATACAAACTTAGAAGTAAAGAAGATACATATACACAAAGAGACGGGGGCAGCACTAGCCTATAACTCCCTATAACGCAAAAATAGTAATCACAGGTTCCGGGAACTGGGTCAAACCCTGGCCGGGCAATGTCATTGTTAGAAAGGCGTTACATTTTCATTGCAATCGAACAGTGACTGTCAGGCGTTGGAACACGCAGTTTTTTTGTGATCCTGGCATACCGAGACAGTTTACTTCGATCCCTGAGGACTGTTGGACCATGTTGAATCATCTGTAGGCTTTTCTTCTCGTACCACACTAATCTCTGAGTTTCTGATTTCCTCCATTATCGCAAAGAGCCTTGAAGAGACTCAGTGTTCCATTGATGTTTGAATTCCTTCGTAACTTACTTGGGAGAACTTCAAACACTACTGATACCATCATCTGAGACAAATTCGTTGCTGCAGTTGCTGAAAATGATCCGACGTATGTACACTAAGCAGCTGTGGTGTCTCGTTTTATGAAATTTGTCCCGATATTGGGCACAAACTACCCATCCCCTGTACAGAATCTGCAAATCAGGGAGAGAAAAAAATGGAAACCAATAATGTAAGTATCGGGAACATGGTCATGAATTGGCCGCTCTGAAATGCTTTCTACCTAGCACTCACCATGATTCGAATCCATACTATGGATTTTCCACGTTTGTGCCAGTGACATATACTTTCAGACTACTTTGAATGATTAATAGTAATGGCCTGTTTCATACTGTTTCGAAATCAAGGAAGGCGAAGTCGCAGCCACTGCCAAGATTTAGACTGTGGGCACAAAACGCGTCAACTGCAAAGGCCCTTATGCCAATGAGGGCTACAGATTCTTAAAGTCATGGTTTTCTAAACCAGTGGATTACGTTGGGAGGATTGTTTCAGCTGGATGCACAGCCAGGTGGCTATCCCGATCCTCTAAGAAACGGAAATTATGTAAATACGCAAGTTATATTTTCTGAAGATGGTATGATCACTCATGTCGTAGAATTATTCCACTCCAGTAAGTATATCCGCTCCTTATACAGTCATGTAACTTGTTACAGGGTTCTTAGGCTGCGGCTGTATCAACACCTCAGATAAACTGGCGCTGTTGATATTGAGTTCGAATCTTGTAGCAGTTGTCACGGTAATTCGTGAAAGTGCTCCAGCGGCTGGCTGGTGACAACAGTTTGGTCGTCACGAATGTGTTAAACGATCTTTCTTTTTCATATCTTAGGAGAGAGAGAGAGAGAGAGAGAGAGAGGTGGTGGGGGAGAGAACTGAAGACGTGTCATGCGCGAACTGCGCCGCAGAGAAGGAAGGGGGTGATAAAAACCACTGGCAAGGCAAGCGCACTCACTTGAATCAGGAACAGTCACATCGTCACAGTTCTGGGCATCAGCTAGAAGCATGACAAGTATACTTACCCGAGGGTGTCTCCTCTTGTTGCTGCTGTTGTGGTGTCCTTTGTTAAGAGACGCGAGAGTGGCCACGGCTACTTCGCGCTCGTCTGACGATCTCTCGAGACCTCTCCTGTTGGGTGACCAGGAAGAAGCCGCGGCGCCAGGTGTCCGTGGCCAGGTCAGGCCGAGAGCTGGGAGCAGCTTTCCGCGACATCGACCAACGGGCAAGACAGACTACACCCCTCAAGTCTCGGACCACCAACGTTTAGCTGATGAAGTGAGAATCATTTTGTTCTCTGAAAACATCGCAGATGCAAGATATTCTTGGTTTCAACATATACATTTTTTTATAAGCTTGCTCACGGTTAGACAAGTGGGAAGGACAAAAATTTTGCTTATAAATGTGAGTCAGTATTTTTGCCTGACGTCCATTGATTTTGCAGCTTATACAGCGGTACATTGATAATACAGGTTATACAGTGATGCATTGATTTTAGAGGTTATACAGTGATGCATTAATTATACAGGTTATAGAGTGATGCATTTATACAGGTTATACAATGATGCATTGATTATACAGGTTATACAGTGATGCATTGACTATACAAGTTATACAGTGATGCATTGTTTTTAGAGGTTATGCAGTAATACACTTTTTGTACCCATTATATGAAATGTATCCCCGACATAAAGTATGGCTCCGACAGATCGTTCCTATTCTCACAGTACAGTTTGAGTAGATTCAGCGCCTGGAGTCGAATGTCCGGACCCAAGGGCCATATATATATAGACAGTGAGAGTGGGTATAGTCTTGGAAGCATCGTGAGAGTCAGAAGCTTAGATTTTTTTTTGTTTTCACAAAAGTTTATAGTGTGTCATTGAAGGCCTTAGTTCCGGCAGTCTTATATGAACTATGGAACCATCTTCAGCGTAGAATAGAAAAGCTTATTATTAAAGCCCAAATAAATGTTCTCATATCGATAGAAAATCATGAGTATGTCCATACTGTACACCTAAGGTAATATAAAAAGAAACTCCCTTTGACATGCTTCTGTTCTCTAAAAGAAAGCTTCAAGAAGAAGGAAAAAGCTGGGGCAGTCTATGATCTGTCTTTATGAAAAGAAATATGAATACCCGGAGTTTGTAACTGTTCCCCCACAGGTGATGGTTTCGGCAGGAGGGCCTGTGGCTGCCATTGTCGCCAGCCACCTGAAGGAATGCTCGCTTACCATTTTCTCGGAGGGCGCTGCTACTGCCACTGTTGCCGAGAGGCTTAGGGCGTCCGTGGCCCCGCAGGGAGTCAAGGTGAGGTCAGAGATCTGGTGCCGCCTAGAACATTCGTTTCATATACTCCGATATTTTTCAGCTAATATTACACTCAATGGTTTTATATTTTCTTTAGCTATCTGTAATGGAGGTATAGATTTCATAATTGTACCGTATTCACGATAGGTATGATCACATCTGACCATGATCTGGTAATAATGTGGCTACATCTGTATTAAATAAATGATTTTAGTTTTGAAAAAGATGTCAGTTTGCCATGAAAAGAAATTAACATTGAAAAAGATTGCCTTTCTTACATTTGATGAACAAATCAAAGGTATACTTGATATCAGAAACAGGGTAAAGTCCAGTAATCCTTTTGCTGATGTTAAAGACTGACGTATTAAGGGTCGGGTAGGCTGGGAGATAATAAACGTTCCTCAGTGGCTATCTCATTTATGCTATATATATTTTCTTTTTCCAGTGTGGTGATATATATATATATATATATATATATATATATATATATATATATATATATA
>JAYMFT010142314.1:0-12797 GCA_038088735.1 Panulirus argus
TGTGCATGTATGTATATATGTGTGTATGCGGGGGGATGGGTTTTTCTTTGTCTGTTTCCTGGCGCTACCTCGCTGACACGGGAAACAGCGATCAAGTATAATAAATAAATAAATAAAAAATTCCTTACATCATTTTTTATTGAAAGAAAATGAGGGCTAGAGATATTTCATATGAAGCTGCTAGAAAAAAGATTTGTGATTGGGTGGATTTAAGTATTTTTTGTGAGGTTAGTGTGAGTGAAGACTTTAGTCGTGTTCCGTGAATCGAGTTAATGTGTAGGGTGAAAACGTATGAAGCACTGATAAATGTGGAGAAGTACATGTGTGTTTAACACAGCAGACATAAGTGAGGATGTATGAATTACCTGTGAGGCTTTAAGCACCTGATCCAGTTCATATAATTGGAAACAGTTATGACATTCCTCATCCAGCATGATGAATAATTTGTATCATCAGATTTTACACAAATCAGTTTAATTGCAAAAATATGAGCCAAAAATGATTGTGAAGGTTTTTTCATGTGGAAAACTTTTCAAAAATTTAAAAATAATACCTTGAAAACTATCATTACCTTGACTATTGATCATTTATGCTTTAAAATAGTAACCATGGATGAAAATATTCAGTCAATTAAAAATGTTTTTTATACAATAATAAGACTAAAGTTGTTAGCAAAGGTACACCATTTAGACCCTATATCCATATACAGCAATATGAAGAACAGCACCTAGGATAAGATTGGAAAGAAATTCTGATTTATCAGAAACAATAGTTAAAAACCAACATAAAGTTCAAGTTATATTGGTAAAGAAAAAAAAGAAAAAATTATGAAACCAAAGCTGACATCATGTTCTAACTATTTCTGCCTCTGTTTCAATAAAACTTATCATATATCATTCATCACTAACAAAGCATGGGAAAAATTCTATCTTCACAAACCCTAAAACTGCTATTAGAAGTGCATGGCCATCCACTTGAAAGTTGTGTGAACAAAGTGACCCCATGGATAATATGTAGTCTGTTGGATGACCTAAGTTACGAGATGTATCAGCTGGTGAAGCTGTTAAACTCATACAAAATAATAGGTGCTACTGATGAAGACCCTTAGTGGTAATATCTGTCTGTAATAAAAACATAAAAATTCCATAGATCTCAGTATGTATGCCTGAAGGTATGCACGGTATAAACAGTATCTTACCACTTTTTGTGTGAAACAATATGACACTATGGAAGAAGGAATATGAAAATGCCCATTGGTCTGGCCACACAGTGGTAGCCTACATTCAAGATATTGTAATGTATTGATTGCTTCCAACATTTCCTACCATTTTCCGAAATAAAAGCTGTATTGATTTCATATTTCAATGGAAATTATTATAAAATGGGGTTACCAAAATTTTTTGGAAATTTGTCCAATATTCATGCTTACCAACCATATCGAGACAACACAAGTCATAGTGGTCATTTCAAAATTCATTGAACCCATCCAGGAAGATGCATTTTCTACCATGTACACACATGGTAAAAAAGTCCAGACAATGCTTCTTGGTATATCAACCTAATTCATAAATAGCAGTAGTAATTGTTTTTATCCAACTGCTTTGCCTTGCCTAGGTTAGGAAGTGTCAGAAGTAAATGAACAATGGTCTCATTACCAAACATCCACCCTCTGGCTGTCATGTATACTGTACTGAATCCAGTATATTATACGGAGTAAATATTTATGTTTTATAAAGTTCACAAAATAATTGAGTTTCAGGCCATAACAATAGTAGGGGTGAGCCACAACAGTTACAGTTGTCGGCCATAACAATAACAGGTTTGGACGAGAAGATTGTGTAGATTTTGGCGGTAGCTGTAACAAGTGTGGTGTGGGATTTAAAAGAATGTGTGGGTAACAGCAGTAACAATTATGGGACAAACAGTAATATTTGGGCAACAAATATAATAGGTATGGACCAAACAGAATCAGGTGTGGGTTACATCAGTAACAAATGTTTCTTGTAGGGCCAGCGGCAGGGACATACCATACAAAGTGGTAGGACGCCGAAATGGAGATGTAGCAACAATAGTGGCATCATGTACACTGGCTGAGAAGGAGCTAGGGTGGCGGGCCACCCGCAACCTCAACCAAATGTGTAAGTCAGCATTTATCCTCCTTGGATCTCATAACCTTGTCACCTCTAAACCCTACTGTCCTTCCTTACTGTTGCTAATTGTCCTCATTCCCATCTAAACCCATCCCAAACATGTTAAACCTTGTTCACACACATATAACTCTCTGCTTAATGTGCATTACAGTATTTACAAAAAATTTTCATAACAGCATAAATATGATATCTAAATTTTGGTGACATTTACTAAAAGTAACACCTGTCTAGCAGTACACTTTCCTGAATGATGTATGTCCACCAGGACACTTGCTAATCACTATTATACCCACCAGTAACATTCTGCACCAATATTACTTGCAAACCAATATTTCTTGTCCACTAGAGAGACTTTTCCCCCAGCAACATTACTTCTTGTCAACCAGTAACACTAGTATCAGTAATATTTGTTTGCCAGTCACATTTACTTGCCATTAAAACATCTAGTTGGCCCCACCTTTTCAAAAGCAACAGTTCTTTACCAGAAGCATCTGTTCCTTTGAAACACCTGCTTCTCAGTGACAGGTACCTAACAGAAGCCTACATACCAACAGAAATTATACCTTGTGCTATCACTTTTCCATCAGTCTCACATGCCTGACAGTAAAACCTATCCATCATGATCATCTGTGACTAGTGGCACTTTCCCATCAGCAACAATCACATACACTGATACTTTTGGCCTGGTATAAACCATACACTAAAACCTACTTATTTATAACGTTTAGTCACCAAGGACTTGTTTACCTGTAAGTGTACTCAGCAGCTATATGTTAACCATTATCACTACCTGCTAATAACATAATGCTTTTCTGTAACACTTGCCAGTCAGTAACACCTCCCAAATATCTCCTGCCAGTCACTTGTCCTTCTGTAACATTCACTTGCTCAAATCAATTACTTATAAGCAACACTTGCCTTTTAATGAGACAAGCTAATCAGTAACAACTGTACTAAATCATCATCTACAGGTATTGACACTTGGAGGTGGCAGAGTCAGAACCCTGATGGATTCACATAGATGTGGATGGTGATAATGTTGTGGCCGGTCTTTTACAGCCGTCCACAGTTGTTCCAACATATTTAATGGACTGTTGTTAACAATAAAGATTCTATGGTTAAAAATACCACCTTTTATTTTCCCTGCAAACATGAAACACTGATGCAATTAACTCCTATCTCGCATGACAGCATATAATTAATTCCTTACTGTTCATACTGTGTTAGGGAGATGTGGGTTATGAAATCCCTAAAGTTTAACTGTGTTTGTGAAATGTGGGTTTTTTAATCCTTAAAGTTATTGATGTATTAATGAAATGTGGGTCATTATATCCAAAGAGTTCTTATGGTAAGGGAAATGTGGGTCATTAAAGCTATAGAGTTATTACTGTGTTGGTAAAATGTTTCTCATTTAACTTTTACAGTTCTTGCTGTGTTAGTGAAATGTAGATAGTAAAATCCATAACATTCTTGCTGTGTCAGTGAAATATGGGTCAATAAATGGACAAAGTTTTAATAATGTTAGTGAAATAAAGTTCATTAAATCCATAGACTAACTTCTGTTTTAGTAAAATGAGGGTCATTAAATTACTACTATTATTACTTTGTTTGTGAAATGTAATTCAAGTCCCTAGTTTTCTTTCTGTGTTAGTGACATGTGGGTCATTAAGTCCCTTTAGGTCTTCCTGTGTTAATGAAAATTGGGTCATTCAATCTATAGAGTTCTCACTTTTAGTGAAATGTGGGTCATTAAATTCAGAGAATTCATGCTCTGTCAGTAAAATATGAGTCATGAAACCCAAACATTCTCGCTTTTTATGAAACGCCGGCAACTAAACTGAGAGTACTTCTGTTTTAATATGTGACTCATTAAATCAAAATAGATCGTTTTTCCTTCTCAAGCAACTTCATCATATCCCTCTATTCAATACCATTTCTCTCAAGCCCTTAATACTGCCTCCCTTAATATATATATGATGCCTGCTCCCATTGGGAACACCCTCAAGGGTTTAGCCATGGCAAAAGAGTCTCAAAAACTGGTGATCTCCAGTGCCGCTTCTTTGCCTTTTAGTGCCTCACCTTTAACAGGCCACAGGAAAAGGGCAAGTCTAGCATAGTGTTTCCAAAGTGAGGGGTTGAAGGTTTGGGGAGAGCTGAAGATATAAAAAGGAAGGAAGTTATCTATGAGTGAGAAAATAGGTAGTAGTTTCAGCAATGTTGTATGGACGTGAGCCATGGGCTATAGATGAAGATGTATGGAAGTGGGTGGATGTGTTGGAAATGAAATGTTAAGGACAATATAAAGTGTGAGGTAATTTGACTGAGTAAGCAATAAAAGAGTATGAGAGAGGGGTTGATAAAATTGAAGAGGGTGAGCTGAAATGGTTTGGACATATGAAGAAAATGTGTCACAAGTGAAGAGGACAAGGAAAAAGAGAACAAAGACTTCCCTACAGCGAGCATCAACACAAAAAACTGGAGATGGAAGGATGGAGTGAAAAAGATTTTACGTGATCAGGTCCTAAACATGCAAGAGAATGAAAGGCATGCATGGGATAGAATGAATGGGAACGATGTGGTATGCAGGGGATGACGCACTGTAAATGGACTGAACCAAGGCATGTGAAGCAGCTGGAGGAAACTTTGGAAAGGTCTGTGGGGCCTGGTTGTGGATGGGGGCTGTGGTTCCGGTGCATTACGCACATCTAAAAAATGGATGTGAGTGAGTGCAGCCTTTCTTCGACTCTTCCTGGTTTCCAGGCAGTACCTCATTAATGTGAAAAATCATGGATAAGTATGAAAAAACATATACAATATTTATTTATTCATTAACTCACCTTAGGACCCACTCTGAAAGATCCTGGTGTTACCCCATTACCCCATTATCCTTTTTCCAAGGGATCCTGCAACTTACAGGATGTGCTACACTCATAAGCATGGACATGATGGACAGGTTGGACTCGTTTGAAGAAAGGAGTTCTTTCACAAAACTCTAATCTCTTTTTGTCATTTGACTATAACACAGCTTTGCCAGAGGTGACTTTTCATATGCAGTGTAATCTCAAGCAGGTGGAGTCTAGTAATTTTTTCTACAATTGATTGCCATTTTCTGTGTTAGCAAGGCAGTGCCAGGAACAGACAAAGAAATGCCACATCAGCTCATGGTCATCATCTAGCTGTCATGTGTAATCCACAGCTAGGCCCTACAGACCTTTCCATGGTCTACCCCAGATGCTTCACATGCCCTGGTTTTGTCCATTGATGGCTTGTGCTTTCCAGTAACATATATAAATGAATATATGCAATAACTGACCAAAGCCATTTGTGTGAAAGAAGGGTGTTGTACAGGGCGTACTCTCAAAGTTACTTCAAGGTTAGGATATTTAGTGGATATTTTGTACTCAGATTTACCTACAGGAATAATATATGACATAAGGTGTGATGATAACAGACCAACTATTTGTACAGATATTTATATTAATCCTAAAAATACATAAAAGTACTTAATTTCTATCAAATAATAATCTGAGGTAGAACTTCTCCACAGCGAGCATCAACACGAAGAAAAAAGTGTTTCTCAGCACGTGTCAGCCCAATATTTATTGCACAGATCCTTATCCCCGACTCTGCTGCCTGAAGAATAAATCTGTCAAAAGAAAAACAAGACAAATTTTCTATTTTCACTCCCTCTTGAATTCCTATATACTTTTCTTCATCTCTTCTCTCTCAGTTTTCTTAACTTCTACATATTTCAATTAAAGCCTTGCTATGATGTGGACTTTTGTCCATGACTGGAACCTTAAAAGAAAAAAGAAAGAAAAAAATAGATTCCTTGAGTTCTCTGCCCTCTTAAGTCTCTTAATTGCTCACATCTATTCTCTTAATCACTCCAGTTCACTCTGTCCCACACATGTGCCTTGCACCTTCCTGCATGCTCAGGCCCTGAGCACTCAAAATGTTATTAACTCCATCTTTCCATTTCCAATTCAATATTCCCCTTCTCCTTATCCCTTCCACTTATGGTACATCCTCTTTGTCAACCTCTCCTGACTCATTCTCTCCATATGTCTGGACCATTTCACTCGACTATACCTCTCTCATACCTTATCACTACTCACTCAATTAACCCTACTCACACCACATATTTTCCTTAAATATTTCATTTCTAACACATTCACCCTCATCTGTACATTCTCATCAATAGTCCTTGCCTTGCATCCATACAACACCGTCAGGACTACTCTACTTTCATAAATACCCATCTTTTCCCTCCCAGACACTGACCTTGTTTCCACATTTTCAATGCTCCCAGAATCTTCACCAGTCACCCACCCTATGACTCACCTCAGCTTCCATGGTTCCATTCATTGTTAATCCCATTCCTAGGTATCTAAAACACTTCACTTCCTCCAAATCCTGTCTATCTATCTATTATCTATACCTCTGATGCTCATTCCCTTCAGGAACTCCAGTGCCACTTCTTAGTCTTCCAAATCCTGAAAATCCTAACTAACAAATTATAAACACAGGAAGCCAGCTGCATCTAACAGGCAGGGCCAGATATCATAAAGCGTAATGCTGTAAGTATGTCTAAGTGGGAATAACGCATAGCAGCTAAGCAATAACTGTTCATTGTCTTCACTCTGGTAGTTGTATCGTGGCATGAAGGGTCTTGAGATATGTGTTACTTACGTGTGTCTGAGGAGTATGGTTTCACATGAGTGTATATCTAGTGGGGTGGTATTTAAGACTGAGTTGAGAGGGTAGTTGTCTTTGTATAGTGAAGAAGGACAGTTGTGGAATGGTTCAATGATGATTGCATCTTGGGCATGAGTGGCCTTGTGATATATTGAATTAGTTATTGTAATGTTAAAAAGATGGGAAGATGGATGGTGTCCAGAATGCAGATGGGAAAGCTTAACTTGTGCATGCCTGGGAAGTCAAGTTTCAGATGAGTGGTAGAGTGGCATTTAAGAGTGGGTTGGGAGGGAAATCATGTAGTGCTTGTTGAGTCATGATGCGTACATATTTAGTCATTGTTGTGTTTGTAGGGGGTTGGGGGTTGGACGATCTGTAAAAATAAGATGCTGAAGCATGAGGCAAGGGTAGGAATTTTATTTCTATTTGGGTGTTGGTGATTCGTTATGGAGTGATTTAAATGAGAATGGTCTATTATTACTGTGAGGAAATGTGTGCTGAGCATGGCAAAGTGGAACTGTACTGGTAGGATCTTCTCATTGTATATTGTCCAAATGGGCTGTTAACTACAATATCCTCATACTTAAAGTTATCTCTTAATATGAGGGCCACTCCTCCTCCTTCGTCTTCTCTTTCATTTTTTCATTGTGTAGGTGCTGAGTGTTTGTAGTTGCTAGGCAGTTGGTGTTTGTTCTGAATGCTATATTTTGTGGTTTGGTGTACAAGACACAAAAGGATTCTTTTTCTCTTCCAAACGTGGTACTAGTTAGTGTTCTAAGGGCATTCAGTTAGCATGCTTTGTTGCTTTTGTGTTGATGTCTGTGGTCTGGGGAGTGCATGTTATATGTGTATCATATACCCAGACGAGTTGGTGTTTAGTTGAGTAGGAGCGACTGTCCATTCAAAGTGACTGGAGGGTGTAGGGCAGTATATCATGTGAACAAACTAATGTAAGAGTTAGATAAGAGTGAATAAAAAGAAAATTAAGTATGCATACAAATCAATAAAATCCTGGCAATGGTTGACAAACTCACTTACAATGACTTTAAAAATGAAGGTATTGTGGACACTAAAGATATACTAACTTCATCAATAAGGTTAATGCTAACACCAGAGTCACAGCTCATGATTCAACAGGAATGTTCCTAATGAAAAACATCAAAAATGAGCATTAGAAATTACATATCAATTCCTTTATACAACCCAAGGATGACTTATTTTATGGGACTTCTGCAGCTTTCAATCTGTACTCCTTACAAGGTCAAGGGAATAATGGAATCCCTTGAACTGAAATTGTCTCAGCTAGACTATTCCTTTCCATCCATTAACAATGATACAGCCTTACTGAGGGGTAACTTCTTGCCTGCAGTGTAATTACATGCTATAATCAAAGATAATGTGGATGTTATCTGACGACTGGTGAGGGTACTAACTTAAAATGGCATCTATGTGCATATCTAGCAACCACAACAACTCAAAATGTGCACAATAAAACAAACACACTTTCAATACAATTTCACCTCAAAATGTTTAGCAATCAGTTTTATGCAACAGCACTAGACCTCTTCCAACCAAACCACTTCAAAACCAATCAACAACTCCCAAAAAGAAACGAAATACTTAACCCTGCTTCACACTTTAACAACCCACACTTACAGATCCCCTTCTCCCCAACAAACACAACAATGACTAAATATGTACGCATCATAAAGACTCAACAAGCACTACATGATTTCCCTCCCAACCCATTTTTAAATGCCACTCTACCACTCATCTGAAACTTAGACTTCCCAAGCATGCACAAGTTAAGCTTTCCCATCTGCATTCTGGACACCATCCATCTTCCCATCTTTCTAACATTACAATAACTAATTCAATATATCACAAGGCCACTCAAGCCCAAGATGTAATCATCACTGAACCATTCCACAACTGTCCTTCTTCACTATACAAAGACATATACACAGCAGTGTATTAGGGATCAGGGGTCACACTGTTCCTGCCTTTCACCCTTGGCAGATTTCTGAAAAATATAATGAAGCCATATATAATACATCTTGCATTTCTTCTTTCATACATGTTCGCTATTTCCCACATCAGTGAGGTCATTAAGAACAGATGGCTAGGCCTTTGAGGAAGATCCTAACTTGGCTCCTTCCTCTGGAATGTAAAACAGGAGAGGAAATTTCCAACCCCCAACTGCCACTCATTTTAGTCACCTTCTACAACACGCCTTCCATCCCAAGGAATTTTTTTTCATACTTGACTGCTGTTTCCCACATTAGCAAGGTAGCATCAGGAACAGATGAAGAAAGACTGCATTCACTCACATTCATTCTCTAGCTGTCTGTCAACTGTAATGTAATAACTGATCCATACATCCTCTACCACTTCTGAAACCACACCGCTCCTCCCCAGTCTGATGCTCTGTACATGATGTCACCCTCTCAATCACTACTCTCCCATACAACTTACCAAGGGATAATATGTAGCATATATTTCTGAATGAAATCATACAACCTTTCAATATTTCAATATTTCTGTTGGATCCTACAATAACTTGATGAAAGTCAGGTCCTCTCATTTTCTGACCATCCCCCTCTCTCCCTACCTATCAGGCCACGGAATAATTTAATGAAACCCGGATCTTCTCGCTTTCAACCCCCACCCCTAAGCTATTGGTCTCTGTAATAATCTCAGGAAAGTCAGATCTTCTCATTTTCAGTCCCCACCCCCAAGCTATTGGTGTCTGAGATAATCTAAGGAAAGTCAAATCTTGTCACTTTCAGAGTCCCTCTTAAGTTATCAGGCCCTGCAATAGTTTAAGGAAATTCAGATCATCTCATTTCCAGAGTCCTTCCCAAGTTATTAGGCTCTGCAGTAATATAAGGAAAGTCAGATCTTCCCACTTTCAGAGCCCCATCCCCCTAAGTTATCAGGTCCTAGGACAATTTAGGGAAAACTGGACTTTCTAATTTTTACTGCCTATAAATGATAAGGCCCTGGATCCTAGCCCCCTACCCCTCTTAATACATCACTGCATACACACAACAGGTGATACTGGACTCAGCCTGCTTGTGGTTACACTACAAATGAAAAGTCACCTTCAGTGAGTTTATATCACTGAAGTACAAACTCATGATTAACTCACTCCAAAGGAATCCTTCCTTAATCACAAGTGAAAGTAGCACAGCCTTGAAGTTGCAGGAAACCCAGTAGAAAGGGTTACGTGATTATATAAAAACAATGATAATAAGGAAGGAGGTGAGCAAGTATGAATATGTACATGTGTATATGTGTATATGCATGTGTATGTATATGAATGTATATATACATATGTTGGTATGTATATGTATATACTGTGCATATATATGCATGTATGTATATATATGTGTATATGAGTGGCTGGGTCTTTCTTCATCTGTTTCCTGGCACTACCTCGCTAACACAGGAAATGGTGATCAGGAGTAATAAATAAATAAATATATAATAATAAAAAACACTTACTTATACATAACAACTAAAAAGTGGAATTGGGTGAATGAGGCTGTTTTTCATCTGTCCCTGGAACTAACTCATAACATGAAACAGTGAACAATACATAAAGAAAATATAATACACACATCACCAAACTTCTTGACATGTGGTCCCACCTGGTGCATGTGGTTGGCTTCCTAAGTGCAGTAGGACTCCCAATGAAGGAGACTCTGGGGAAAGAAAGTAAGGTGAGATGAAAGATGGCTGAAAACTCTCTCCATCAGTGTGAGATATTGCCTGAAGAGGGGAAAACAAGTGCAACTTAAAAATGAAACATTTTTATCATTAGGCTAGTAAGGACTGAGAAGAGTCAACTTACATAATTCAGAGTAAAAAAAAAAAAGAAGCTTGGCTGGTGACATTGCACTTATCCTTACTACTTTAAGTAATGAAAAGATACTCCATGCAAAACATACCTGTACCCAGAATACACAAACAACGAAGATCCAATCACTAACATGCCATCACAGGTGGCCAACTCCTTTCGAACACTTTCTACACGATGTCTTGGCACATTATCACCAAAGAACACTATATCAGGTTTCATGAAGCCTCCACACTTCTCACAAGATGGCACATGAAAATTATTTACTTCCTCCTGTAAAATTGTTGGAAAAATATACATTTGTAGATCTTCATCAAAATATACATAACTAAATCCTCATCAAAATAAACACATCAATATCATCAAAATATACATACCTAAATCCTCATCAAAATATTCATACTTAGATCCTCATAAAAAAAAAAACTCAGAGTTTTTTCAAACATTTTGGCCATCCAATAAATCCTTTTCAAAAAGCCATATACAAAATACATGCTTAGGAATTTTGGAAACTGGTCTGGCTATCAAATTAGCTGGTCAAGATACATCCACCTTTAACCTAACCCAACTTTACCCAAAAGATATTCCCAAACCATCACCCTCCTAACGCTTTAGCTTTGCTTCATTCACATCTAGATCACCCACGGTCTTCTCCTCAAACATACAACCGATCTCTCCCTTCTCATCTTGGTTACATCCACACATTCACACAACCCAGCCTGAGCCTTCAAGGAAGTTGTGCACTCCTCACATGACTCATTTTGTTCTAACTTTTAGAAACTAAAATAGAGAGAGGAGAGTTTTCAACACCAAGCTTCTGCTCCCTTAGTTGCTTTCTATGACACAGGAAATATGTGGAAAGTATTCCTTTCCCCCTATCCTCATATATATATATTTCTTTCTTTAATACAAATTCACCTTTTCCCGTGTTAGCAAGGTAGTGTTAAGAACAGAGGACTGAGCCTTAGAGGGAAAATCCTCAATCAGCCCCTTCTCTGTTCCTTTTTTCGAAAAGTAGAAACTAGAGGGGAGGATTTCCAGCCCCCCGCTCCCTCCCCATTTAGTCGCCTTTTACTACACGCAGGGAATATGAGGGAAGTATTCTTTCTCCCCTATCCCCAGGGATATATATATATATATATATATATATACTTACTATTCTTCACACACCTCCAAAGTGTCGTTTATCCTCACCTGCTATTCTTCACCCTCTTCCTCCTTGTCTCCTCATACAAGCCTCTTCTCCAAGCTCGCTGACTTTCATCTCTTTCCTTACACCCATACCATGAAGTAATGTTGTTCATACGTCTAGTTTACAGCTTCATATTCAGGATGACACCACTGGGTGACATTGGCAGGTTGTAAATTGCACTGTGTGATCGTGCTCTTAAGAGAATGATGGTGGGTAAACCAGAAAGAATTACCCTCATTATACCTAAGTGGTTGCCTCATCTTTTTGTTCACTGTCTTCCCAGCAGAAGGAAACAGCTTTTCATAAGCTCAGAATGTTTTTTCGTTGGTGGTTTCATTATGAAAGAATTACTACATATTCTTATATTAACTTGTTTCCACAGAATACTTGAAGAGAATTATATACCCTATTCATGGTAACAATTTTTTTCAGATAAACTTACCATAGAACCAGAAAATAACACAGATTCTTCAGGTGTGTTTGTGGAAGGAACAGGTGAATCAGCAAGTTGGAGCTCCATCAAGCGACACCACACAAGTGGCAGAAGTCTTGTTGGTAGCCGTAGGGGTTCTGTAGGATCCAGAGGCACATCTAGAGGAGATTCATGTTCTTCAGAAGGGGTATGTTGTAAAATTTTATCATCCTCATAACATTCAATCAGCAGTTGTTATTATATGATTGTGTAAGCTATGCCTTTTGAGTCATTAACAAGAGGATACATAGTGTTCTGATTTTGATATATATTTTTTGTCACAAACAAGCTGTTTTGCATGCTGAATACTGAATATTAGGTTCAGCAGAGTTGAGGGACGAGTTAGTAGGGGAGTGAGTTTGAATGGGAAAAAATTGGAGGAAGTGAAGTGTTTTAGATATCTGGGAGTGGACTTGGCAGCAA
>JAYMFT010142325.1:0-12797 GCA_038088735.1 Panulirus argus
GTGGCCTGACCCCCGGTAACTTGTAACCTCTGGCCTGACCCCCGGTAACTTGTGACTTGTGGCCTGACCCCCGGTAACTTGTGACCTCTGGCCTGACCCCCGGTAACTTGTGACCTCTGGCCTGACACCCAGTAACATATGACCTCTGGCCTGACCCTCTCCTCCCACCCGCTCGCTTACCCTGGCATGTTACGGTTACTGGTCCGCCTGGCTAACGGGAGGATTAGCGACGGCTGCGCAGTGAGTTAGCACTTCACTGGCTGTTAAGGATCACTCTTTTGGCCGAGGAAGCTGCCTTTCCTTTCTGCTTCACTCAGCCACGCGTGGGCTGCAGGGCTTCACTCCACAGACACATTATCTGACATCACGCAACTCTCGGGACTCGTTTCAATCCTTATATCTCCCTACGGTGAACGTTACTCGCTAGCCCCTGGTGTATATGTACTCTCCCAGCCCCAGCAGCTCCCAGCTCCCTCAGCTATACGTCTCCTAGCCCCCTGACCGTCTCGTCAGTCCCAGCAGCTCCCAGCTCCCTCAGCTATACGTCTCCTAGCCCCCTGACCGTCTCCTCAGTCCCAGCAGCTCAAAGCTCCCGGCATGGTTGGCCATCGTCGGATCAGGAGAACCAGTGACATTATGAGCACACTAGATGGAAGGCATTTCAGGCTAGATGGAAGGCATTTCAGGCTTGATGGAAGGCATTTCAGGCTAGATGGAAGACATTTCAAGCTAGATGGAAGGCATTTTAGGCTAGATGGTTGGCATTTCATGTCCGATGGAAAGCATTTTATGCTAGATGGAAGGCATTTCAGGCTAGATGGAATAAATTTCATGCTAGATGGAAGGCATTTCACACTAGATGGAAGGCGTTTCATGCTAGATAGAAGGCATTTCAAGCTAGATGGTTGGCATTTCGGGTTAGATGGAAGGCATTTCAGGCTAGATGAAGGGCATTTCAGGCTAGATGGTTGGCCTTTCAGGCTAGATTGAAGGCATTTCAGGCGAGATGGAAGGCATTTCAGGCTAGAAGGAAGGCATTTCATGCTAGATGGAAGGCATTTCAGGCTAGGTGGAAGGCATTTCAGGTTAGAAGGAAGATATTTCATGCTAGATGGAAGGCATTTCAGGCTAGATGGTTGGCATTTCAGGCTAGATGGAAGGCATTTCAGGATAGATGGTTGACATTTCAGGCTAGCTGGTTGCCATTTCATGCAATATGGAAGGCATTTCAGGCTAGATGGTTGGCATTTCATGCTAGATGGAAGGCATTTCATTTTAGATGGAAGGCATTTCGGGCTAGATGGAAGGCATTTCATTTTAGATGGAAGGCATTTCGGGCTAGATGGAAGGCATTTCAGGCAAGATGGTTAGCATTTCATGCTAAATGGAAGGCATTTCATAGCTAGATGGAAGGTATTTCATGCTAGATGGAAGGCATTTTCAAGCCAGATGGAAGGCATTTCAAGCTAGATGGTTGACATTTTAGGCTAGATGGAAGGCATTTCAGGCTAGGTTGTTGGCATTTCATGTCAGATGGAAGGCATTTCAGGCTAGATGGAAGGCGTTTCCAGGTAGATGGTTGACATTTCAGGTTAGATGGAAAGCATTTCCGGCTAGATGGAAGGCATTTCGGGCTAGATGGAAGACATTTCAGACTAGATGAAAGGCATTTCAAGATAGATGGTTGGCATTTCATGCTAGATGGAAGGAATTTCAGGCTCGATTGTTGGCATTGCAAGCTAGATGGAAGACATTTCAGGCTAGATGGAGAGCATTTCAGGCTAGATGGAGAGCATTATAGGCTAGATGGAAGACATTTCAGGCTAGATATTTGGCATTTCGGGCTAGATGGAGGGCATTTCACGCCAGATGGAAGGCATTTCCGGCTAGATGGAAGGCATTTCAGGCTAGATGGAAGGCATTTCAGGCTAGAAGGAAGGCATTTCAATCTAGATGGAAGGCATTTTAGGCTAGATGGAGGGATTTCAGGCTAGATGGAGGGCATTTCAGTTTAGATGGAAGACATTTCAGGCTAGATGGAAGTCATTTCAGGTTAGATGGAAGACATTTCAGGCTAGATGGAAGTCATTTCAGGTTAGATGGAAAACATTTCTGGCTAGATAGTTAGCATTTTGGCTACATGGAAGGCATTTCAGGGTAGATGGAAAACATTTCTGGCTAGATAGTTAGCATTTTGGCTACATGGAAGGCATTTCAGGCTAGATGGAAAACATTTCAGGCTAAAAGGTTAGCATTTTGGCTTGATGGAAAGCATTTCATTGCTTTTACCTTAAGTTGTCTGGGGTTGTACTGCCCCAGAGAAATTGGTCTGGCGTCGTCCTGCCAAAGAGAAATTGGTGTGTGGTCGTACTGCTACAGAGAAATTGGTGTGTGGTCGTACTGCAACAGAGAAATTGGTGTGTGGTCGTACTGCCACAGAAATTGGTGTGGAGTCGTACTGCCGTAGAGAAATTGGTGTGGGGTCGTACTGCCAGAAAGAAATTGGTGTGTGGTCGTACTGCAACAGAAAAATTGGTGTGTGGTCGTACTGCCACAGAGAAATTGATGTGTGGTCGTACTGCCACAGGGAAATTGGTGTGGGGTCGTACTGCCACAGAGAAATTGATGTGTGGTCGTACTGCCACAGGGAAATTGGTGTCTGGTTGTACTGCCACAGAGAAATTGGTGTGTGGTCGTACTGCCACAGAGAAATTGATGTGTGGTCGTACTGCCACAGAGAAATTGGTGTGGGGTCGTACTGCCAGAAAGAAATTGGTGTGGGGTCGTACTGCCACAGAGAAATTGGTGTGGGGTCGTACTGCCAGAAAGTTAGGCTCTGTGTGGCACGTCCCCATAGACTGGTCTTTCTGAATCCGAGAGAGATGCCATTTTTCTGCATTTCTGGGTAAAGCCAAAATTCAGTGTTCACGAGACAAAAAACTTTCACGACGAGAGCCACAAATTCACCGGTGGTTGACTGCCATTAAGGAGCTAGACAGAGGTATAGATGGCATCCGTGGCTTGCTCTGGACACCTGGTGGCTGCCAACAGCAAGTAGAGCGAGTCTCACCCTCACATTACCACACCTGTCTATCCACATACACAAATTGATCATAGTGTCCGAGACACTGCCCAACCCACGGCTCATGAACACACACAAACTGTAGACTGGAAATGATAGAGTGTCTGTACTGATGGCTATGTCATCCCTGCTACTGGGAGGACTGGAAGCGCTTCCACTGTGACCCAGTCTGATTGGTAAATAGGGTAGGGAAGAGTGTTGTAGTAACCGGATGGGCATTTGCCCCGCGCGCTGAACTCATGGTTCTTGAGCCTCCAGAACCCAGACCTCGACTCTCAGGTCGTGATTCCCGTGCTGCTCTCTGAAGCCGCCCTCGGATATGCCAGCATAGCTGGCCCGGGGATTCGTATGAAACTTGTTAGGATTCCCGCCGACGTGGTTGCCCGGGAGATGGTGGTGTAGCCAGACTTGCACCGGATAAAGAGGCTGTTGAACATAATAATATTGGGTCATTAGTTACAAGTGTACAAAAGTTAAGTGGTGGAAGAAAGCAATAGATCCAGTTGAAGGATGTAGACCAGTGTAGGACATTCATAGATCCATTTTTCATTCGGCAAGGTGTGTCAGTTACAAAATGGGTATTGAGAGAGGAACAACATGTCATAGAACCAGGCTATGCCAACTATCGCCTCATAAATCTATTTGATATTGATCGTACGAAGTGTAAAGTTTGTGTGGTCAAAGATGTGGACACACTTCAGTGGTGTCGTAGTCTGAAAATCCAAAGGTGGAGAGAGACCCAGCAGGAAAGGCACAACTTTATTGACGATGATAGTCTGACCTGAAACTCTTGCACTGTATCCAGTTTTTGTTTGTAGTAAACGAATTCAATGTATGGCAACACTGTCGGATCACACCTCAATTATCCGGCCACTGACGGAGTCGCTGTGTGACCTGTAATCCTTCTGTTGACGGGGTAATCCGGGCCGGTCCAGCTGGTGTTAGTGGGCAGAGGGCGCCATGTTAGCCGTGTGGGTGGTGGTGGGCGCAGCTGGACCCAACCGAAGCGGTTTTGGGATAAACCTACGACCTGACGGGACGATTGCTTCTCCTGCCCGCCCGTCCATCCACACTATCCCCAGGGCTCGCAGTCTCCTCTCTCATCTCCATAGCTTTCCGCAGTTCCTCTCTCACACCCACTCTCACCCATCCTCCCCCCACACCCCGCTCTCTCCCATCCCCCTCCCACACACCCCTCTATCCCATCCCCTTCCCACACCTCCCCTCTCACTCATCCCCCTCCCACACCCCCCTCTCACTCAGCCCTCCCACACCCACTTTCACCCAGCCTTCTCACACTCCCTCTCACCCATCCCCCTCCCACACCACCTCTCACCCAGCCATCCCACACCTCCTCTCACCCATCCCCCTCCGACACCCCCTCTCATCCATCCCCCTCTCACACCCTCTCTCACCCATCCCCCTCTCACACCCCCTCTCACCCAGCCCACTCACAACCCCACTCACCCAGCCTTCTCACACCCCCTTTCACCCAGCCCTCTCACACCCCCTCTCACCCAGCCTTCTCAAACTCCCTCTCACCCATCCCCCTTCCACACCCCCTCTCACCCAGCCCTCTCCCACACCCTACCCACACTGCGGCTTAGGGGGGGAGGGGATGGGTAATTAAATGGACGGTCTATTCGGCCATATAGAAAATGTAATGTTCATAAGGTAGTGTTCCTGTTGGTACGAATACAGCGTTATACCTGATCTCAGGTGGCGTGACTCTTTAACAAGCCTGACATGTCAGTGGACCGGATTAACGATGGACCAACGTGACGATGGTCCGGATTAACGATGGACCAACGTGACGATGGTCCAGATTAACGATGGACCAACGTGACGAAGCTCCGGATTAACGATAGACCAATGTGACGATGGTCCGGATCAACGATGGACCAACGTGACGATGGTCCGGATTAGCGATGGACCAACATGACGATGGTCCGGATTAACGATGGACCAACGTGACGATGATCCGGATTAATGATGGACCAACGTGACGCTGGACCGGATTGACGATAGACCAACTTGACAATGGATCGGATTAATGATGGACCAACATGACGATAGGCCGGATTAACGATGGACCAACGTGACGATGGACCAACTTGACGATGGACCTGATTAACGATGGACCAACGTGACGATGGACCGGATTAACGATGGACCAACGTGACGATGGACCGGATTAACGATGGACGAACTTGACGCTGGACCGGATTGACGATGGACCAACTACTCACTTGGGCACCGTCAGCTTGAAGGAATCGAAATCTCAAAACACCCTTGGGGTATTTATTAGAGGGGGTGGTACCTATACAGAGTCAGTTCTGATTGGTTGACAAAAAAGAACTGACGTTACCCGGACACGCCCCCATCTCGACTGTGATTGGCTAGAGACTGAGAACAAGAAACATGTGAGTGAGATGCTGACGCCACAGTCGAGAGGTGACTGACGGGCGTTCGCCTCCCAGGTGTGCCCATCCCCTCAGCGTCCCCCGGGCTTCGGGAGGTGCTGGATTCGCAATGCTGAGTCTACACGATGTGATAGAACCCAACTCACACACGCAGAACAACACAAGGTCATAGTAATTCACAGTGCACATAAGGACCTGGATTCTGTATCAAGGTATATAACAAGTGAACTGTTTACAACAAGCACAATTTGGATGCTTTTCACTTATCCGAAACAGATCGTTGTTATGGATGTTAACGCTCGCATGTGTCTTGTAACGTTTGCTGAGAGTCTTCCCTGAACTGATTCATTCTGCAGCGGTCAGTTGCTATGTCGCGTGGTGTAGGAGTGGTTCTCTGTTGGCATAGTTTACACGTGGTCTGCTTACCGTAAACAGGAGGGGGCCAACTCTCATGAATGTCTGTAGCCCAAGCGAAGGCGGACGACGGTAGCATCTAAGTGTATATAAATGGTTCTCCCTGCGCGACGTTATGGTGGTAGAGGGACCTGCTTCTCTTGATTTCTCTCTGCCTTCAGGCCAAAGGATTTTTTCGTGTTCTTTCTCAGTGATGGTTTTAAGGCTGGTCTACGCAGGTATAGCCGGGGGGGGGGGGGATCAGCTTCATCCTTCTAGACGGACGGTTGTGCAGGTACATCCATCCGCCATGTCATCCATGCTGAGCCCAGAATGTCACGGAAGCCAGAGAGGTGGACTCTGTGAATCCATTTTGGGTGATCTGATTATACCTGTGTCGTTCCTCAGACGCAAGCATGTGACGGTCATAATGTTGCGAGTGTAATGCAGGTCGTAAGGAGCTGTGATCACTTACGGTCACATTGTATTCTTGTATGACTGAGACATGTAAGAAATGGAAAGAGTTCGGTCAGAAAGGTGGGTGCCAAATCTTTGACCCAGTGTCCCAGTTACCTGAAGTGGCCGCCGGCACGGGGTATAGCAGTAGCGCAACACAGCCGCATCAGTGTATTTAGTTGGAGCCCAACAGGATGTTTATAACTAGTGGGAGATTTATGTTCAGTGGTGATAGTGTTGACATGATAACGGCCGTCATTATTGACTGGGGCAGTGATCTGGGCTCTGGGGGGCAGGTGGGGACTGTGGTATCAGGGAGTCTGATATCCCGTGGTCCGGGCAGGATAGTGTTGTCTCTCATGGTACAGTTCGTCAATACTGTCCATTCTAAAGCCGGTGGTAGGTGTCTGTAGTGACCCATCTGGATGGATGTCTCCCACTGGAGAAGGAGGTCTGGAAGGCCTCCTTGCATGGACTGGCATCTGTTTGTCTGAGCGTCCGGATCCCGTAGGAAGATTGATTTCAGTTATTCTGTCTCTGAAACTAGAAAGACGAAGCTCTTTCCTCAGAGTTAGATTCTTTCTTGTTTTACGGCAGCCAAGAATGAATCTCACAGCTTCATTTTGACTCACACTTTCCAGGCTTTCTCTCAGGCGTTAAAGGAAGCATATGCGCAGCCTAACCAGTCAGAGGGCTCCTGTAAGCCATGGATGTCATTTTCATTATTCCCATACTGATGACTGTGGCCAACTACAGCTCTTGCAGTGCTTTGGGCCTCTCTCTTCAGGTCCAATTTCAACAAGTACCGGTGCTTTATGTAGATGACTTTGCTCTCCTACGCAGAGATGAGAAGCCCTAACATTTTACAGGCATCTGATACATGAGTGAGTAGAGTGAGTGTCTCATTACACACAGAGGTGTTCATTACGCTACCGTCACCGTAGTTAAGTATCTGGTGTTGGGTGATCGTGGTGGGGCACTGAAGAAGGCCAGCGGTGAAGGCACTGGACGAGTTGTGGCCGCGTGCGCCAGCTTGCGGCGTAGGAGGCTGAGGTCTTGATGTTGGGCGGGTGCCTGCTGGGGTGGACCTGGGGACGGGGCCAGTAGCCAGGCCGGGAGAGTAGAGGGGAGGGCTGCGTACGTGGGAAAACTGGGATGATAGAGATGGAGTTAGGCAGGAGGAAGGAGGCGGAGGGGATCGAAGGAGGAAGGGCATGGGTCAGGTGTTGTAGATGTGGGGTGTGTTGACCTGAGGCGAGGCTTTTTGTTTGTGGGGCATGATACGTGTACAGAGGCACGGTGATATTGGCAGCATTATGTGGCTCCTGCAGCCTACTTTTTTTTTATGTTGAAGGCCGTGCCTTAATTGAAATATAGAGAGAATTAAGAAAAGTGGGAAAAAAGGCAGGGAAAGTATCTACGAATTTTTGAGAAAGTGAAAGACATGACTTTTGAAATGTGCCAGGTTATAGTTAAGAAAAACATGAGAAAAACGTGTAGAGAAAGAAGCAGGTATCAAAACGACCTACCCTTGAGTTGCCATAGGCCACACAATAATCATGTGACTCACCAGCTTGCCGAGTATTGCATCGTCTACCTAGTGTTAGGGGAACACAAGCAGCCAGCTCTCGGGAGCAAAAACCGAAGTAATACCTATAAAAGAGGGAAAGTGAACCAACATTGCGGCGTAGGGCAAGGGGGTCAAGTTTGGAAGTTAGCCTGGGTCAATTTATAAGTCTGATCGCTTTCGACTCGGCTCTGTCAAGTAATGTATTTCTTAAAGCATCTGCTCATGTTGTACGGATGGGTCGATCCGCTCTTGTGAACAGAACCACCCATCCCTGGCCAGGTGGTACCTGAATTCATGTGAAGACCTCTCTTTGCACGGACTCACGTGGAGGGTTGCTTCATTCGGACTCGCGTGGAAGCTGCTTTATGCGGACTCACGTGGAAGCTGCTTTATCCGGATTCTGGTACAGGTCGCTTTATAGTGACGGTTGCTTTATCGGGACTCGGTTGAACCTCATGTTCAGAACATAGTTGAGAGGGCGTGCAAGCACACCTCTCGATGCCATCTGAGGGAAGTGGCAGGAGAATGAACCTACTACATCGACATACCGATTGACATTACTTTAGGTCAGCCCTCACTTGATTCACATATCCATCTACAAGCCCCATCCTGATTCACATTACCCTCTAACAGTCCTCTCTTGATTCACATTACCTTCTGCCCGTTCCGATTCTCGCTACGCTCTTCCCCTCCCGTCCCGATTCACTCCGTCCCCTACCATTCCTGTACAGATTCACACTACTCTAACGCTGTCCTGATTCACCCAGCCCCTACCAGTCAGGCGAGTTTTCAGGATCTGGTCAAGTGTGTGTGTGTGGAGTGAGGGGGGGGGGGTTACAAATTATGAACTTGCTAAGATAACAATAAAAAGCACAGTGCAAGAGTGGTATATAAGAACACCTTTTGCCTAAGTGAACTTAACGCTTTTGAGTTATTTGAATGTTCAGTTCGATAACTAATATTAGTCAAAATATCATTAAACTGAAGGAGACCAGCGACCAGTGAGTCTAAAAATTATGATGTTTGATAACATAAAATAGATTTGAACAATAATGAAGGAAGGTTTGTTCGAAGTTAAATTGATATATTTATTTTATTGATGTAGACCAAATTTCGTTATTTAAACGTTGTCATTGTTTTGGGCAGGTGTTGATACTGACAGTATTGCCTCACTGGTCGCTGGTGGAAATCACTGAAGGATTTAGATATATCATTTTCTATGAAAGTGTCGTGGTGTTAGCCGAGAGCATTCTAAAAGCTCCTGCAGCCCAAAGCTGAACTACTTTCAGTAACAGGTAGATGTTGACTCCTTTGGAGTGAGTCCTTTGACGAGTCTGTCTTTACTCCAAGTGATACAGCCTCGCCAAAGCTGATTTGTTAATCGCAGAGTACTCTTGGGCAGGCTGAGTCCAGTAACACCAACAGACAATGTACATAGATATACATTATTATTTTTTATTATGAAGGAGAAAGGTTAGAGTAATTGTAAAAATATGTATTGCATCATTATTACTGAACAAGTTTGTTATATATATTTATTACTAAAAGGGAATCCCCTCACCCAACCATAAATACACACCTGGTGCTATAAGTATATGGTCCTGTGTCGAATCACAATGCCGAAGAAATTTAGATTTAAAAATTAGTTTTTGTAGATATTAAGTCTAGAAATGTCAAATTCCTCTCTGCACTAATGATTTTCTATTTAAAAGAGCATTTATTTTTTTTTACCACATTTTTGTCAGCTTTTATTCCACCCTCAGATATGTTCTTATCAGATACTTATTGTGTATAATGATAAGATCTTGTTATCTGTGGGATCGCTATGTTCTGCGACTGTGTTAGCCTACAAAAAAATATGTATAAAAAATGCATCATGATAATTGCATTTTTTGCTACTCCAGCAGATAAGGAGACAATTCCCATTGTGTTTCACATGGCTTGGGGTAACCTAAAGCAAACAGCTGCCTGGCAACAGTGCACAGGCCAATATGCGCACCTCTGCAGAGACGCTCTGTACCGGAGTGGGGTTCCTCTTTTCCTTTAGAGGACTCCCTTGAAATCCGAACTTCACCGTGATGGATTAGCGTATTTCTCTTGCCTGTTGCTGAATGGGTTAATGATATGTTATTGAGGGCCTTGTGGGCTAATAGGAAGGTTAATAGATGACTATGGACTGTGTGGCAGGTGCCGATGCCTCATGAGTGATGTTATCATGCAGTATCGCTTGTGGTTGGGATTTTTTTTTTTTTTTATACGTTCGAGGCTCCAGTCACGGACAAAAATCCACATCAAGGTCGGGCCTTAATTGAAACATAGTGAAGATTATGAAAAAAAAGGGAAAGTATTTACGAATTTTGGAGTAAGTGAAAAAAGTATTCAGATTTCAAACTACTGGTCATATATACTGTCCCGTTCTGTTGATACCGAACCATTGGTCTTCATTCACCATGCTGAAACGAAACACACCACCCTACAGAAGGAAACGTTCCTGGTTCAGGATCGTATCCTCGGGACTTGTAGTAGGATCTCTGTTCAGTACAATGATTGCCTTCAGACGTTCCGGTATGCAGGAGGAAGACTTTTGCATTCATATCATAATTTTCGAAGGGATTGATCATATTCAACGCGTGCCAGGTTGTCGTCTTTTCAGCAGAAAAGCTACTGTGGGAATGGTTGGGTTTCAGTTCGTTGGATGAATAAAGATGAAGAAACACTGTTCTTCACCTCCTACTGCTTACTGTGTTTTTGTATAATCTCAGGTCTTCACTGGTGGGCTGCCAGTTTCCAGATGAAACATTGCACACCATTGTTGGTGTTGGCCCGATGAGAGGGGGAAGGGGCAGGGAAGGTTTCTTGCCCCTGGGCCTAGGGTCCGTCGAGGGGCCCGAAAATTTTTTTCTTATCCCGCGGAATTCTCAGTCAAACATAACAAATCCTTTTCCTCCCTTAATCATTGTTAACATAATACACTACATGCATTTTGCTCCGTTTATGAGCTAGTTGCTGTTCAGATTCAGGATTTTTCTTTTTATGTTAGAATAAAAAAAAGTAAAGGCCACTACAAACATCACCAGGCCTCTCTTTCAATGGAGTATGTGCAAGGATACTTGCCCCGGGCACCGTGCTGGCTCCCCACTCGACGCCCGTGTCGGTGTTGTATGTGAGCCACCAGCAAGCATAACCTGCGGGAGGGTGTGAGCCGGCGCGGCGGGGTCAGACCCACCACCTTGGGTACAGTCAGTACTCGCACCGGATACCGCCAGGCCAGCTTCTACATTCGCACAATGGAGATATAATGACGAGATTGATTTTTTACCCTCTCATCCGAGGGACTCCATGTTTTGTGTTGGTAGTGTGTACTGGAGGACCGGTGTCTTAGCTGCCCTGACGTCCTAATTCGCATATCCTTACAAGTGGTCGTCATAGATATCAAAATGATTTCTGAAGGTGGATAGTAATGATTTAGCGTATCTGATATTGTTACTACATAAGTATTACTGTGATTGGATGACGCTCATTTATAATGAAAAGTGTGTCAAAGGTAATTTGTCTCAGTCTTAGGAATTCTAAGCAAGCAGTTCATTCATCCTTAATCAGAGTCCTGGGTTAGATGTCAAGCCGCCATAGCGTAGTCCTTTTGATGCAAGGCTACTGTACCAAGCAAGGCCACTGTACCAGTAGTATACTATAATTCTGGCCTTAAGTTCATCAATTCTGAAATGATAACTCTGGGTACGTTTACCGTCAAATCTTCACCACGTATTTTGATAGTGTATCTGTAAGGACATAAATAATAACACTAAAGCCGTGAAAATCCCCCAAAGCTGGTATCCAAAAAGAAGACACGTCATGTCACTGGGATTGACGCATGAGTTGCCAAGTAACTAATTGATTATTCAAACAAAACAAACCTTCTGTTAAAAATTACAACTACTTTAGTTGATACATTTCTATACCTCTATTGAGGACAATGTGATACGGATCTTGACAGCGATTAGATGCCAATAACTGGAATAAAAGAACGGATCAACAGCATACTGTGGAAGTGAGGGCGAGCGTTTGCTGGGACAGTGCTAGCTGAGTTCACCGCGTTACATGACGAGGCTAAAGAAGCCTCCTTATTCTATCTACGGATCGTAATCACAACACTTGGAGGCTAATTTATTATCAGTGCGACCACCTGAAATCTACCCTAAAGTTGTTATCTCCGTATCTCCTAGAGCATGACCCTTGGGTGTGATCTGTGTGACCTCGCACGTAAGGGACAGGTCAGAGGTCACGCCATTATACCCGAGGGTCACATTTACATGCAGTGGATTGTCCCATCGTCCTCAAAGGATTGACTATTTCAGTGTTCAGGTCCCACATGGCCTATGATTGCTGGACTATATAAACAACTCATGCTATCAATAGATATTGCGTGTTGTCTTTTGTTGAGTAGTGTGCAGACGCAAAGCCCTCGGGCACATCTGGTCGAACCTGTGTCGCCAGAGAGCCCGTTACAGCTTCGACCAGTCGCCTACCAGGACTTCAGGCACCTCCCAAACTGGGACTTTAGATTCTAGATCCCATGTGCTTGTTACTGTACATGAATTTACATGGGACCATCCCCTGAATCACGGACTGGTCAGATTTAATGTATAGGTTATCATAGTTTTTATTATCTCAGGAGGGAGTTTCCACCGTGAGTGTATCATACAATTTTGTGAACATCGCTCCCGGCATCGGTTGCATGACGGAACAGTATCGCATCGCATTCCAGTCTCCCAATATTATCACGATCGTTGTTTTCCCTGTCACACCCTATAACCGATAGATTATATATATATATATATATATATATATATATATATATATATATATATATATA